>CM043111.1:16727755-16911904 GCA_023701765.1 Hylyphantes graminicola
GCAAAGGCTTGAACGCCAAGTTGCAGCCCCATTAAAAAAATATTTCTTATTATAAACTTGCTTTCAATTTTGTATGTTATACATATACAAAGTATCAAAAGTATTATGCTAGGTATTTTCTTTTATAAATATTTCGTGTGTTTCCTCAGGGTCGCAACGGCCTCGGCTCCATCTTCGTGTGGGCTTCTGGTAATGGCGGGAGGGAGCACGACAATTGCAACTGCGACGGTTACACCAACTCCATGTGGACGCTGTCCATCTCGTCCGCCACCGAGAACGGACTCGTGCCGTGGTACTCCGAGGCCTGTTCGTCTACGTTGGCCACCACGTACTCCAGCGGATCCAACGGCGAGAGGCAGATCGTGAGTATTTGCTAAAGTCACTCCATTACGATCAGTGCCTTACCATGACAGGGTGGGACCCAAGGCTCGTACACTTTTGCGGGCCCTTTTCTGACTGATATTTAAGCAAAAAATAAAAGTGCGTTGTTGAAAAAGGCTCTGGCCTTTTTGAAGTACTGTAAATATCTTATAGTGCTTAGTTTTTTAGAAAAGCAAAAATAATTACACTTTTAATGACTTTCGCCGCCCACTGATGCGAAATTGTTAGATTTAAATCAAAATTTACAGCTGTAAAGGCAATTTCGGAGCTATCTTATTGTTACCACTTTTTTCCGTTTTGCATCATATTTTGTTTTTAAGTTTCGTGATAAACACAAAATTTAAAAACTAAACTTTCGATTTAAAGAATGGAAAAAAAACGAATTAACTTTACTGCTAACCCAAGTGAAGAGAAATTAGATATTTAATATTCCGAAATTAAAATAATAATTAAATCAATTTATCTCCTAAATAAGTGTAATTAAATTAAGTAAAATAAAGAAAACAGTACCGCTGGAATCGTTGAACTTCTGATGTGAGACATGTCCATTTTGAATTTCAGGTAACAACAGATCTCCACCATGGTTGCACGTCTACTCACACCGGAACTTCAGCGTCAGCTCCTTTGGCTGCCGGCATTTGTGCCTTGGCACTGGAAGCTAAGTCAGTAGAATAGTATTTTTTTAAATATAATACAACATTAAATTATCAATCAAGTGTAAATACACATTTTTATATAGCTATTTCAGATTATTTGTTTTCTATACTAAAAAATATTTTACAGCTGATATGGAGTTTATTACAATTATCTGTTAAAATAAACAGATAATTAACTGAAAGTTTTTTTTTTTATTAACTCTTAGTCATCTGTAATAATTTATTGCACACTCTTCTGATTGGGAGTTTAAATCATATATTGTGTTTGTGTGGTGCTGCCATCTGTTACTCGAAGAAGGAAATGTTTTAATACCCTATGTCAGATCTCTAATATTGAAGGTAAATTGCATAAGATTGTAAATAACGAAATTGTGAAAAACGATTCCTGGAAGTGATTATTTTTTTAAAACTTGTAACAGATGTTTAATATATTAGTATGCCAGTTAAAAGCAAGTAAATAAATATTTCATTTATAATAACTTTAAATTTAAATATGCATAACTAAATAAATCATTTATATTAATTAACAAAATACACTTGACACGGATAATTGCACAAAGAAAACGAATATAATACATAAAAATATTCGCGGTTTAACGACAAGATTAAGCACTTTAATAAATTTTAAGCAATTAAACACTTTATAATAGACAACAATTGATTATTGCAAAATTACTTACGTCATTAAATTACGTGTGCACTCACTCAGAAAAAACCGGTGTAAGCTGTCAATACATTCCTCTCCCCCAGGTATTACAAGTTGAATTGAACTAATTCACAAATTCTATTGCGACCAAATAATAATTCATAGTTAGCACGAAAGTTGTGTTAAAATCTCGGGACGGATGGATTCTCCCGAATTGTAATTTAGCTTCTTGTCTTCAATGTTTTGAAAGATAGATGTACTAAATCTTATAAAAAAATATCTCTATTGCGGTACTTTAAAATGAATTTATTATTTTGTAATACATATTTTACGATGAATTTTTTTTTAGTCAATCGCGCATTGATATTGTTATCGTCTCCTCTCCCGATCGTCAGTTGTGCTGGAACAATCAGAATTCGTGTTCGTAAGAAGTCAACACAATTCCTAAATTGAAACAACACAATTCCTAAATTGAAACAACACAATTCCTAAATTGAAACAACACAATTCCTAAATTGAAACAACACAATTCCTAAATTGAAACAACACAATTCCTAAATTGAAACAACACAATACTTGAATGGAAAAACCACAATTCTTTATGGAAACAACAAAACATTCTTGTATTGAAGACACATTATTAAAATGTTGCCTTTTTGCCATAATACTGGTGTTGCACTTGCGCTGTTTGAACAGAAATTTTTTCTGAGTGTTTACATTATAAAATAAAGGTAAACCTAAGTTTATTTATTAGTTGAACATATGTATAAAATTTAATTGCTTTTATTGCTTCCAACAGTCGACAACTTAGTTGGAGAGACATGCAGCATATTGTAGTTCGAACAGCACGGAGGGCCAACTTGCACGCGAAAGACTGGGGAAGGAATGGAGTCGGACGTAACGGTAAGCTTTACAAACTGTAGTTTATTGGATTCCCACTTTAGGAAGGAAGTTTAATATTAAAAATTAATAAAGTTATATAAAATAAACGGTATTTACTACACTCTAAAAAAACCCACGTTTTTCGGTTTCTTATCGTTGCGATATCGATTCGTTATAATTTTTCGATGAAACGTACATTGATTGAATTTTCACCTTTGACCGATATCGAATCAGACTTTTATCAATAGAATTTCGTCAACCCGATTGCCGATGTAGTTTCGTGCACTTTCAATTTACGGACGCGATCATCGGTTAGTTTTAGCTAAATCCGATGACCGATCGAACAAATTTCGATAAACAGAACAATGTAACAAGGGAAACTACGCATCTCTCGAAAAGATAGCCTGGTGGCGCTGTAAGCGTTACATCAATTTACTTAGTATTGCTTAGTATTACTACAGCATCAGTTTCTTTAGTATACCTACTATCAGAGATTGGATACAGGTATTTTTTCTGGAAATGTGTGATACCCTAAAAGTTTATAATTAATCGTTTGTAAATTCACGCCAAATTTTTTACAGTGTATGGTCCCTTGAAAATTTCCTGCACTTCTAAATTTAAAATTTCAAACATCGATCAAATTATTTTTATATATTAAGATACTAACCCACTTTTACAAGCGTAAATTTCAAACATCCATCAAAGTAGTTTTTAAATATATTTAAAAGATATATAAAAATATATTCAAAGTATTTTCATATATTAAGATACTAACTCACTTTTACAAGCGTAAATTTCAAACATCCATCAAAGTAGTTTTTAAATATATTTAAAAGATATATTCAAATATATTCAAAGTAGTTTTATATATTAAGATACTAACCCACTTTTACAAGCGTAAATTTCAAACATCCATCGAAGTAGTTTTTTAAATATATTTAAAAGATGTATTCAAATACATTCAAAGTATTTTTATATATTAAGATACTAACCAACTTTGACATTTTCGACAGTGAGTCATTCCTTCGGGTACGGCCTGATGGACGCCGGTGCCATGGTGCGACTGGCCAAAAGATGGAATCCAGCCCCAGTTCAAAAACTCTGTGAAATCAGATCAAATCAAGCCGACAAGTATGTATTTGTTCTTTAAAATAAAAATCCACATTAAACATAAAAAATGCACTGAAAATTTATATGCTCTGTTTCATCATAATAATGGTTCCTAGTAGCTGCACCGGCTGTGTGGTGAAATGTTTCACAATATATTTGGTTGAATAAATTTTTTCGGTCTTTGAAATAAAAATCTGAGAAATGGTTCAACAAAATACTGAAAATGTGGTGAATTATTCCTCAAACACCCGTTGCAGCTACTAGGAACCATGTTTTTGGCGAAGCTAATTTCCAAATTCCTAGGCTGCCAAAGAAAAATTGTACTTTATCTTGCCCAAAACATTGATAAATGCAAAAACTCAAAATGTTTGTGTTACCTATGTCTTGATTTGGTGGACTTAGCTAAAGGTTGACCAAATTAAAGGCCAAAATAAGAGTTTATACGTGCACTAAAGTTAGATGTCATTGTATACCATTTTTTGACATCAGCAAATCGACACCAGTTTTTGCCACGGCATAGCTCCTTGTTTTCTTTATGGTGTATGTTTAAAAGAATTATTTTATTTTACTCTTTTTTACTGAAAAAATGGTTATTTCCCAGATTCTTCTAATATAATAGGTCTATCTAGGATAGACCTATAGGCGAGCCCCGAAAGCATTTTCCTCCCCCATCCCCACATGTGGTTTTCTCGGCATGAGCGTCGCAGTTTCGGTTTTTCCCCACACTACTTGGGTTTGAACTGTTCGGATTGTTAACCTCCCAACGGAACCTCAAACGGGTTAGGTTTAGAAAAGCGAAGCTCCCTTTCGTTTTCTAGGAAACCAAGCGAAGGGATTGGGGAAGAAAGTCCTTTCCTGGCTCGCCTAGTAAATATACCAACTATACCCGGTCAATCCTGAATGTAAGCTTCGAAAGCATTTTCCTCCCCCACCCCGCATGTGGTTTTCTTCGAAACGGCGTGAGCTTGTTTTTTCCCACCCTACTAAGTTTGAACTGTTAACCTCACAGCAGAACCTCAAACGCGTGGTTTAGGAACGACGCTCCCCTCCCTTTTTCCTAGAAAGCCAAGCGAGGGGTGGGGGAAGGAAGTGTTTTCGAAGCTTGCCTAGTAAATAGACAGGTTATAGTTATGACCGATAGTTAAGAGTTATTACGTAACTATAAACGTTAAGATATCATTGAAATTGGATGTAGAGCTATATCCAGCGTCTGCAAGATAAGTTTCTATTAATATTGTTTTCTTCTTCTCAAGATTGATTCCTGCCAAGAGCCACGTCGAGCTGAGCCTCCACGTGAGGTGCGAGCACGTCCGCTTCCTGGAGCACGTGCAGGCGAAGCTCACCCTCTCGGCGACTCGCAGGGGCGACATCCACATCTATCTCACATCGCCCAGCGGGACACGGTGAGTGGCGCACCCAATGGGGAACATGCATGTGATGTCCCGCGGTTTGTTATCCTACACCTCTCGAAACACGTGTGTCAGTCGCTGCCCATAATTTAGTGATTAGCCCTTTACTTACTGAAACGCCCGAACAACTAAGGATTCGATAATGTTATCCCTATCAAATATTACGAGGAAGTAAAAATCCTTCATAGCGAAAGGGTTAAAATAATAAGAAGAATACCAAACACAACTTTGAACACCAGGCCGCCATTTTTATTACAATCTCAAGATGAAATTCGAAAAACAGACAATATAAATTCACGCAGCTTACAGAAAGACCAGGCGTCCTGCTGCGGAGCAATTAATTTAACAAAATTGGAGCGCGTGCATTAATGAAATATGAACATTTATATTAGAAACCTTACAACGTGCTAATGTTTTCCTACTGCTCTAACCTATGTAACCGTTTGTTTTCGACAGCGATTTGGAATTAAAGCTCAGGTGGATGTGGCCGTGAATGTCCCCAATAGGCGCGTTTACAGGCTTACTTCACATGAGCCATCGAATCCATGGATTGAAGAGGAAACTCGGCAATTTTTCCCTCTTGGGGATTTTCTCCCAGACAGATCTGGAATTGCAGGGTTTCATTGGGGAAATCGCAATTCCTATTAGGCGCGTTTACATGAGCCATTGAATCTATGGATTGAAGAGCAAACTCAGCAATTTTTCCTCTCTTGGGGATTTCCCCCCGGACAGAACCGGAATTGCAGGGTTCAATGGGGGTTTCGCAAACCCTCCAATGAAGGAGGGTTTGATGTTTCATGCCATGGATTCGGCCTCAGACTATCATTTGGGTTAGAAATCCTGCTCGACCTCTTTTTCCCCATAATGGGGATTTTGGCATTCGATGGCTCATGTAAACGCGCCTTGCATGGGCCATCAAATCCACGGAATACCTTTGGGGGGAAAGTGGTCGAGCAGGATTTCCTACCCAAAATCTGCAATCAACCCCTCTTCGTAAAATAAGGCGTCGGGGTTTTGATGACATCTTGGCGTAGCTGCATCGTAGCTGGCGTAGCTGCTTGGCGTCGCAGTGTACATCTCATATTTCTTGACAACTACACGTGGGTTTTGGTTTACATACGATCCAACACGGATATTGAAATGACTATGGAGTTTTTAGCAATCAAAGCAGCGATCAATTTGCGACATCAACCGTTGAGTCGGTTACGAAGTTTATTGAAGTTGGAGTTTATGGGATTGCCAAATCCTTGGATGAAACGTCAAACCCTTCTTGATTGGAGGGTTTGCGAAACCCCACAAATAACCCTGCAATTCCGATTCTGCCATGGGCGAAAATCCCCAAGATGGAATAATTGCGGAGTTTGTTCTTCATTTCATGGAATCGATGGCTCATGTAAACGGGCCTTATGTGCAACTGGGCTGCCGCGTACGGGTCAACTGCAGAAACTAGCCGAATGACTCGGACCATTGTTGCAAGTTCTCAATAACTCTATCCTATAAGAAAACATACTTCTAAAAAGGAGGCTAGAAATATTCAGCCGTAAAACGATTACGTTGCATACTAAAAAAGATTGATTATTTTGGAGCACAAATGGCCCAATTCATTGTTGTAGATACTGCTGTTAACCCGCCCAAGGTCACTACAGCTTAAAACACTATTGTATACAGTAACGCTCGTATATAGTGTCATTCAAGGGACAGTGATGTTTATGAAGCTAAAAACGAGGGACGTTATAAACAAGTTTGAATATTAAGTGTAGGAAATCCTGGTGAGTGCAGGGCCTGCTCTTCTATAAGGCCCCTTAGGTTCGGGCCTTGAACCTCCAAATTTTATGGGCCCCTATATTTCAGTTTCTATTATTCTAAATGCTGTAAATCCACTAAATATCAATTAACTAAAAAAAATTCTGATTCTCCACTTTGTTTTTTACTCAACTTTGACTGAGAAATTGGCCTAACGTGATTTTTTATCGATGTTTTTAAGGAAGCCTATAAAATTGTAGGAAAAATTTGATACATATAAGACTAGGTCATGTAGAACCATCATTACTGGAAATCATACACAACAGTTTCCCTATAGGGGCCCACAAAATAGGATGTGCCTATAGTCTGAGATTTCTTAGAACAGGCCCTGGGTGAGTGACAACTGTAGAAGTATCATTACATTGTTTTATACAGTATCACTCGGTAATAGCTTCATTCAAGGGACAGTGATGTTTATGCCTTTAAAAACGTGTAAGGCTATGTTTATTTACTTTTGTGTGTACAACTCATGGGCGTTTAACATTCGACTGCAATGAAAATGTTAAACTAAATTTTATTTTGTGTGAAAAATAACAGTTCAAAATGCAGGATAAGTTTACTTAGAGACTTATTCTACCCCCCCCCCCCCCAAAAAAAAAAAAAAAAAAATCTCCGGAAAAAACTGGGGAATTTTTAATAAGATTTATAATAAATCTTAAAAATATAATAAAAATATTTCAGGGGGTTCCTCATGAAAATTTTTTGCTCTTTTGGAGTAATATAAAAAAGCTTACATAGTCTTAAAGCTTAGTCATAAAGCTTACATAGCATAACGAATTAAAAATTTATACAGTTTGAGTTGTTTTAACAAACAGCAGATTTCAAAGCCTTAAAAAAAAATATGCTCATATTTCCTTCGACTAAATAAGTATTCAACTCAACAATACATTCTTCTAGAACACAATAAACTAGCGAAATGATGTGAAGCTGTACTTAAAACAATTTTAAGGGTAATTTAATCTTTACATTTAAAGCCTAGACTTCTAATGCCATTAAATGGCGCTTCCCCTTTGTAACTAAGCCCATATAATCACTTATCAAGTCCCTCCTAATCCTTTTACGAAGGAACTAGGGTTTTTTACGCCTTTGATTTTGGTCATTTGATTGAACTTTTGTTTCGTTTGTTTTAGTAGGGAAATAGGGAATGAAGGTAAATATCATTTTTTTTTATGTTATACGATTCGAAATTGGTACGATTAAAAAAATTATAGTTTAATTTAAAAAGATTAAATTTTTTGTTGGATTATTAGTTAAGCTTTAAAAATGTGTTTGGTTTTTTAACTTCCAAATGCTATGGCTTATAATGTAGAGCTGTAGCTGTAAAATTTAAATATTCTTAACTATAATATTTGAAAATATTCCCTGGAAACTATTTTGGGATTGAATACTTTAAAGAAGTGTTTGTGGAATAAAGAAGTGTAAATTAAAAAGAGCGATTTTAATTTAAAAAATTGGGGTTAAATTAAAAAGTTAGAGAAGTGGGAAATGTTAAGGCGATTTTAAAAGGCGTCATACATAAGTAAATAATTTACAAAATTAATTAAAGCAAGTAAATAAGTGAAAGGAAAAAGAGGAAAAACCACCGAGAGAAACTAGTACTTTATTTCCTTTTCTCGAGTTGAAATAGGAATTTTATCCATTTAATCAATCTTAATTTTCCTCCTACTTTTTCTATCTAGACTAACAAATCTAGTTACAAATAGTTTTCTGGCGTACTGAAAATAAGGAAAATTTGGTCCTTTCGTTAACTTGGTCTCTGACCCGTATTGGCAACAAAATTTGACAGGCGAAAATTAGCTTTCTATTTATAGGGGAATGGGCGCACTGGACCGGGGGTCTCCAAACTCAAGTACCCGCGAATATTAATCCAATGGGAAAAACTATTTTCTTTGATACATTGAATATTGAATATTTTTACATTTTTTAATAATAATAATATATGTAGATAACTTACAAGTCTCTATAATCCCGCTTTTTAAAATTGCTTCGAATACTTTTTGTAAAATTATTTATTCAAAATTAAAAAAAAAAAATTCGAACTAATTTCAAAAAGTGTGATTGTTGGGACTTGTAACCCAGCTTTATTTATCACATAAAAAAACAGTTGTAAAAATATTCAATACAGCCGGAGAAATATGGCAGAGAAAATATTTTTTTCCCCATTGGATTAACACTGATGCACTTTGCTTTGGTCACCCGCGATCCAACGCGCCCATTCTCCTTAAGTTTCTCTAATCAGAACATATAAGACAAATAAACACCACAAGCTTGAACAATTTGTGTAGCACAAAATGTAGGTACCATTTTTCCATCGAGTGTTTCTTTGTGTGTATTTTTTTTTTTTTTTTTGGAAGTTACACCATTTTTCTGTGGGTGGCGCAGCTGTCAAAGTTAATATACAATTCTCTATATATTTGATCTCTATTCTCAATCCGTGATTCTATGCTGCATTTATCACATAAAAAGCTTGAACAATTTCTGTAGCACAAAATGTAGTTACCATTTTACCCATCGAATGTTTTTTTTATTGTGGGTTTTTCATAGAAGTTACACCAGTTTTCCGTGGGTGGCGCAGCTGTCAAAGTTGATATACACTTCCCTATATATTTGATCTCTATTATCAATCAATGATTCTATGCTACATTTATCGCATAAAAAAGCTTGAACAATTTCTGTAGCACAAAATGTAGTTACCATTTTACCCATCGAATGTTTTTTTTTATTGTGGGTTTTTCATAGAAGTTACACCAGTTTTCCGTGGGTGGCGCAGCTGTCAAAGTTTACAATCCTCTTTACATTTGATCTCTATTCTCAGTCAATGATTCTATGCCGGTGTTGTTTGTTTCCAGTTCTACCCTGCTGGCCCAGCGTCCCGTCGACGGATCCCGCGCTGGTTTCCAGGCCTGGCCCTTCATGACCGTCCACTCCTGGGGCGAAAACCCTGACGGGATATGGAAGCTGGAGGTTCACAACGAGGGGCGCTTCTATGGTACGTAGATTCATTTCAAGTTTGTGCTCCCATCCCTATGTAAATATGGAAATCATTAGAAAGGCTAATTTCATGCAAAATTGCCCTTTCTGTAGTGTAAGACAAAAAAAAAAGACTGGGAAAAAGTAATTATCGTTACAACTTTTAACTTTAAATAATAAAAAAAGGCGGGATGGCTGATCTACACTAATTGCATCTAAATAATGCAACATCCTTGATTTAATTTGATTTATTTTAAATAGCTTTTTTAAATTGTGACTTACACTACAGTTACATGGAATTAGGGTGGACTGACCAGTGAGTGAACAGGCCCCAGTGAATTAGCAGTTGGTAAATACATTTATAAAATAAGGATTAAAAATCATTTCACTGGATGGATTGGCAACACTGACTTCCTCACATCTCGTAGAAACCTATCTATAATATGATTGGTTGTAATTGGTCATTAATTAAAATCCAACATGTTTATTGACTAGACATTTTTGCGTTCAATCGCTTTTAAAAGAACTGTTCATTCACTTGGCTCTTGTACCACCTTTTATTTGGACCTCCAAAAGAACCAAAGCAATGCAATATAAAGTCACCTTTTTTTTTGTAGAATTTACATGTGTACAGATGCGTTCACATTTTTATAAACCAGAAGCTATATTTTCTTAAAATGTATGAATTTTCTTAAAACAAATGTGCTTGAGCGTTCATTCACTGGTTAGTCTACCTTATCCGAAATTATTCCTTTTCTATTTTCACAAATTCCTTTATACAATGAATGCATAGAAGTCTTTTTTATTATTTTGTGAGAAGTGTTTAAATGTATTAGTAGCACTTTAAGCACACATTGTAATTACGACGATTTAGACTCTTAGTACATTAGAAATGTAGTGAAATCGATTTTTGTATAAACATCTCTAAATATACGCAAGATACCTCAGTTTTTAAAAGAAATCTTATCGTATTTTTCGATGGCTTATGTAATATTTTTCCCCATGCATTACTTGTTCCTGTGAATAGTTACTAAGGGTCACCAGTATACATACATGCTCGGTAAGTTTACACTACCATAAAATGGTTTTGTATAAATCTGGATGTGTAGGGTAGATTTCTATATGTTAGGATTTAGTGAAACTTTATATTTGTATGTCCGTTTTATCTCTGATCGAGGCATTTGGATGTTACAACTAGTGGTATGTTCATTGGTTGGTCAGTTTCATACATATACAGCTATAATTCAATCGTTTTGAAATTCCAAGCTCTACAAAAGTATTGGTTTACCATGCTAGCATTTTTTTAAAACAGGAATGGTCATAACAACAAAAATAAAACAAATATTAAAGGAAAGTAGTATTCTCTTATTTAACTTTCAAACGATGCGGTTTTTGAATAGTGTCGCCATCTTCAGAACATTTTGGGAGAGATTAATGCAATCCAATTGCTTGTCCAGTGAGCAGAGATTATCACTCTTGTACTTGTACAATACCTATTTTACAGGTTACCATACCTATTTTGCAGGTGAACTCATACAGTACTCATGTTTACTTACCGCTTAATTTTTTTGTATCGGAATAAAAACTTGGACTGCAAAAAGATATTGTGGTTCTTCCTACACACCCTTTCTCTAAAGTCGGATTCAAGAAAGAACTGCAGTAAAAATTAGCGAGAAAAAAATCCAAATTTGGCGACTTTTCGCATCATTTGACGAATAAAGTCGTAAAAATAAATTAAAAAACTTTTAAAATAACTTGACAATTTTTTCTCAACATTTTGAATATAAATGGATATTTCTAAACTGTATTAACCGAAGATTTAATTATAAATTGTCATTATAAGCAAAATATTATTAATATTATTTAATTAAGATCTATAGGCAATTCAAGAGAAACAATATATAGGGCTTTATCGGGACCGGATCTACCATAAGACCGTTATGCCAGGGTCTAGGGTCCCGAATTTTAAGTTTCCCTAAATTTTAGATTTTATTATAATTAATGCTGTATATCCCCAAAATTTCAGTAAATTTTAAAATTTCTGCGACTCAAATTTGTTTTTAGTTAGATTTAGACTCTGACCTAACGTGATTGGTTTTATCGATGTCATAAGAAACGATAAAATATCAGCAAAGACATGATAAATCGTCAGCTGTCACCATGGCGTACAATCATACTCAACATTTTCCGTTAAGGGTCTCCAAAATGTGTTGTGCCTATGCCTGTGTGTTTCTAGATCAGACCCTGGCTTTAAAAACAATTATCTTAACTGCATTGGTTAAAATGTTCCTTTAAAAAATTCATTGAAAATAGTTTCGCCGTTAAAATTAACCACTACCCTTTACTTCTTTCTAGGTCGGGCAACCCTCAAAGAATGGTATCTCCACCTCTACGGCACGACCGACGACCCCGACCACCCCTCCACGACCACAGTCACTCCGACCACCACAACCGAGACCACGACCACCCTCAAACCCAAGACCACCTCTGCCAAACCACGCAGCCCCAAACTCAAGTCCTCCCCGTGGCCCAAGCCCACGGCCCAGTACTATCCTCTGACCACGGACAAGACGTCGTTCGACGAGGAGTCCAACGAGTTGTCCGACCACAAGTTCGACCGCAAGCAGGACACAGGTAATGTGGTCTCTTGGTTCGTAGTCCAGTTGCCCAACGGGCAGTTTGTGGTCAAGAAATACGAGGAGTGATCGCTGTGTCTGTCTCTCCCCATCTAGATCGGGATAGGCTCTTTTGAAATCATCTGAACTGTTAAAAAATATGTAAGGAATCTACACTCTTAAAACGAACGAGCGATTTTTACTCTGCCTGAGTTAATTTCACTCTTCCAGTCTAGAAAATGCACTGCTCCCATAGGAGTGGATCCTTTGTGTGTTAAACCTCCGACAGGATTACTCCAAACGAGTGATTTTACTTCAGTCTGAGTTAATATTCACTCCTTTTCAGTGTCGAAAACGAACTTCTCCTACTGGAGTGGATTTCACTCTTTTGTTTTAAGAGTGTAGGAAAAGTATTTGAAACGAAACTTCCAACTCCGGTTTATTACAGAAGTTTTCAATTTTTTTAGGCAATTTAATATTTTGCTAATGATTCATTACATAGATAATTCATTCCACGAACCTGACTCCACGTAATGTCGGGAAATACAGCATAATCAGTAAGCATTTGCTTTAATTAAGGCCTACTTTTTTTTGGGGGGGGGGGGGGAGTATACTCGTACCTACTTAACTTTCAGTTTTTCTAACCAATCAATATTTTAAGTTTGAAAATTTATTTAGCAATATATTACAAATCAATACCTATTTTGATCCGATGTAGTTTTAGAGGCGTTTATTTGCACTGCATCGCATCAAAGTAAAGGAGTTTCGTGAAAATATTTACATTTCAAATTGGAAAGTTTTCGGTCCAACGGTCTTCATTTATGTGTGTTATTTTAAAAAGAGAGGTTTGATCAATGTGTGTGTCATTGCTATTGCACAAATTTTATCATGGAATTTTGTCATTTTCCTCTTGCAATTTATTTATTAATATCATTTTTATTTATGGATGTTGAAGCTGACAACTTAAAGAAGAAGTTCGAAAAGAGATTTTGTGAAACAAATATGTTATTTATATTTTTAAAAGCGTCAATTATTCACTCTATTTTTAATAGCATTTGACTCAAAACCAGAAATGGTATAGACTTTATAGAAGTTTGAAAATTTTAGAAATTGTGTCTTTGAATAAAATTATAATTACGGAAAATTTTAATAATTGTTTTAGAAATCAAAATCTTGATATTTCTGTTATTGTGAACTAAATTACGTTTTTTGATTTGTTGTAAATAAGTAAACACATTGAAATAATCTGCAAAAAAAATATTTATTGTTCCTGTATACATAAAAATAAAAAATATTATGGAAAATTCAATGTGGATTAAAGAAAAAGGAAGTTTATTTTTTCATCTCTTAATTTTTTTAATTCTTAACTTTATAATTACCAAGAATAAATATTTAACATTGATCTTTGCAATAAAAAGATTGGATACGATAAATATTTTTGAAATATTAGAAGATTAATATAAGAAGATTATCTATTAAAAGTATATAAAAGTTTTTAAACTATTAAAAAAATTTTGTGAATGCAAAAAATAGTAAAAAGAACAATAGACGCTATTGAATGTAAATGTTTTATTCCTTAAGATTTTACATTCATATGCTTCGCATTTTTTCAATCACGTTCAATACAAATTCTTCGCATTCAATACAAATAGTAAAAGGTAACTTATTATTGCAAAAAAAATATATTAAAATATTATACCGAAAACAGATCTTACACTCTTTATTTAAACATTTAATGAAAACAAATTGTATCTTAAAGTAAGCCTTGCAAGGAATTTAGAAAAAATATCATTTAACATTTGCTGAGGAGCCCGTCAATTGTGTTTAAAATATGCAATTACAAATGCACTTTTCGTATGCTGTCAATAAAAAATAAGCTCTTCTCATTAATAGTCAGTCTTACTGTATTGAAGCAAAAAAAATTATAAATTTACGGCTGAATTTTTTTGCAAGACTTCCGAAATCTGCCTAACCTTTAAGTCTTCTTCTTTATAAATCAGCTGCTTCGGCACCGGTAGTTATGGAAAACTTTACCATACTAGTTTGTAATTAAAGAGTTAGTATTTATAAAAATTGTAAGATGAAGTTGTGAAAGGAATACTACACATTTCCACGCATGTGGAGCTCTGGAACGAAGGTATTAAAAATATTTTTTGCAAGGTCCAATTTTCAAAAAAAAAATTTACTTCGTTAAGGAATAGTTATTTTAGTGATATTCGGCTTATTCAATACCTTAGAGAGGTATGGTAGTTAAATTATTAAGTAGTTTTACTTGATTTGTAAAAATAACTATATATTTCAGGCACGGATGAAATAGAACTCGGAATATTCAAGAAATAGAACGAAACGTAACTGCTCGAAATAATCTAACAGATTTACCGTTCACCAATCTTCACAAAATAGCATTTAAAAGCCTAAATCGAGGTAAACAGACAAGAAGCTACACAATGCTATAGAAAATGTATCAAGATGCGAAATAAAATTCTTATCGTCTACTTTTAAAGAATTCGTCCTTATTCTAACTTAGTATTTAATGTTAAATATAGTTTAGTTTGCATCATAGAAGTGGTTATAATATCGCACCGTTCTCGAAAAAGTGGCTTATCTCTAATGGCAACCCAATGGACGATAATTCGCTTTTCCCTTCACGCTGAAATTATATTGCATTGATAGTAATGATTTCATGATTTTGCGGCTCGTAAGATTCAAGATGACCGTATGTCTTACAGATTGAAAGATTGAAGCATAAATGTTTTGATACACATTTTTTTAAAGAAAGCTTAATAGCAATAATTCTCAAATTCTTATCACGCATGACAGTTTTTATATGTCAAATGAAGTTATCGATATTTCAATGAATGCAAAATTTCCACTCTTAAAACAAAGGAGTGCAATCCACTCCTAAAGAAGAGGCCTAGTAGGATTTTCGTCACTGGAAAGGAATGAATATTAACTCAGACTGAGTTAAAATCACTCGTTTGGAGTGATCTTGTCGCTGATTCAGCATACAAAAGATCCCTCCTGTAGGAGATGTGCATTTTCAACACTGGAGAAGTGAAAATTAACTCAGACTGAGTTAAAATCGCTCTTTTGTTTTAAGAGTGTATATAACTTGTTTTTTCACTCTTTTTTTGAAACAACGATTTTATGTCTGACTAGTTTTTGCACCACTTAAGTACTGGTTCAGAAAAAAATATTGAATCGTCTAAATTGTTTTATTCTTATTTAATATAATTTTATATAAATATAAAAATTAGCACTTTTCCATCTCGCAGGCACAAATCTCACCAAATTGTATATTTGGTGACAGACCAGAATATTTTGGAGACAAAACTCAGTATACACAGTAAAATTTTACCATTTGAAATACTCAATTTGGCGGTGTTTTTTTATTGGCGACTTTCTCGATTGCTTAATATAAATATACCTTATAATTATTTTAAGAACTTTTATCAAAAAATATTAATAAAACTTTTAAAATTTTGATTTTAAATTCTTTTAAAATAATTTCTAATTAAAATTGGGCTGAGAATTTAGGTATAAGTCTTTGTTTGTACATATTTGTAACATATAAAGTCATGTTCATGGTCATTTTTTCAATTTTGACCTCAAAATTTTCCGCGCAAGCCTAATCCCAATGTGTTCAAATAGCTTTATGTTTAATATCACTTATTTTAGTTTTGGCTAAAATTTCATAAATTTTAAAATTTGTTTTTTATTAAATAAATCTTATAGAATGATATATAAAAAAATTATACCTATATATTGAGTAGTTAAAAATGACATGAAAGATCAAACTATACTTTGTAGTACCTTCTTTGCACATTTTTAAGACTCTTATGACCCCTTAAATTGTCGAAACGACTCAAACCTCTTGATAAATGTCAAACTCCTCTCGATAATTGTCTTATTTGCCTCAATATCAATATATACACACTTTTTAATTTTCTGAATACCTTGGTCCATCTCGGTTTCCTTTTTCCATCATAATAAATCATGTACGAAAAAAATTCACAGAATAATAATCCTAAATTAAAGAAAATTGATATCCCAATCATTTTTCAATTATTTTAAACTTTTTATTGTGAAACTAAAAATACGATATAATTCGAAACTGTTTCCAATTGGTTTCTTATTATTGCAAATACATTTTTCCTAGAAATATGTAATAAATATTCGCAATGATATTTTCAATAAACATACTTGCATGTGTACATGATGCATTTGCACATGCATTATACTGTTTTTTTTTAACTATAAATTTTTATTTAAACAAAGAAATATAATTCTCTACTCAAAAAACCTTGTGATAAACCATCTTTTGTCTTATAAGTGATTTGGCTTTATAAACTCGGTTCTGCACGGGTGTATCCTTAATAACAGATACTTGCATATTATGTAAGCTTTATTTTATGTCAATCGATCTTACTCTCCACAAGATAGTACTACGGCCTACTCAGCTAATCAGGCCACCGAAGCTTTTCCTGACGTCACAATATCTAACCACTTCGGGTTGTCGGCTGTTACGATAGAGATGAACGAAACCTCTTCGTAACCTTTAAAGTATAGTCGGGAGTACACTCTTAAAACAAACGAGTGAAATCCACTCCAGTAGGAGAAGTGCATTTTCGACACTGGAAAGGAGTGAATATTAAATCAGACTGAGTTAAAATCACTCGTTTGGAGTGATCCTTTCGGAGTTTTAACACACAAAGGATCCACTCCAAGAGGAAAATTACTCAGACTGAGTTAAAATCGCTCATTCGTTTTAAGAGTGTAGGGGAATACTTTTTCCTCGGAAATGCCAACAATTTGAACCGGGCGGATAGTCTGACGTCACAAAAGCTTATGTGGCGTTGAATTTGAGCAGTAATTTACAAAGTTTACATTTTGAATTTTTAACTGCATATACTAATTCTTAATAATATTTAAATATTCTTAGATAAACATCGGTTCTTTATAAGTTGTGGGATCTTTATATGACTATTTATTACTCTTTTAATTGTTAAAAACAATTTTAAAGATTTTTTTTAACAAATAATCTCTATCTCTGGCTGTGACAATTATCTGAGCTGTTGAAATTGATAATATGACGAAATAAAAAAAAAGTGGTGGATTTTTTAATAAAGATTTTGATTAGTTAAAATGATACTTTTAACTATGCCTATGTCATGTTACATTATTGCATGTTGAATGAATTCAATAGTACCTACTTTTTAAATCATGAATACGGTAAAAAAGAAACATCTAAGTTGCTATTTTTAGGGAGTATACTTTAATTTACCTATCAAGTTAATTTCATGTCTTCTATACGAATCTGGCTCTGAAGAAATTTTCCAAATAAAAAACATCTATATGCAAGTTTTCAAATGGTTTAATTCAGTATTTTCAAATCGACTGGAACCGTAGATGTTCTCTTTATGAAAATTCAAATGCAGCTGTTTCGAAATTCCCTCAGAAAGATGGAACCATCTACCTATGCATTACTTCTCTCTGCCTCCTTTCCAATCAAACTTATTATTTTCTTTTGCACGTTCTTGAGCATGTTTCCTATGTTTAATATTTTTGGTTATTGGTCTTTTTTATTATTTTTCAGTGTCTTGAGATTACTTTGCATGGTACTTGACTATCCATTTTTTTATGAACTTTGATTTTCCGCTATTCTTAATTTTTTTTACGGCACATTGCTATTATACACGTTTGAAATCAATATTTACTCATTTGTTAATAAATTATTAATAAAGAATTTTAGAATGAAACGAGCATGTTTCAGCAATGTCTTTTGCAAAAATTATAATTTTAGCACTTTGCTAACAAGTATCCATTTTACACTTATTTCTTTACTACCTTCACACACTTCACTTCTGACTTTATTTTGGCTTCTACAATACTGAACATTTTGTCTGTCAAGCCATTTTAATGTAGAACGTTGCAGGTCAAAAACATCCATGCATCTAAATTGAACTTAAAGATAATCGAAATAAAGCCAAAAAACGGATTTTTATCTATTTATTTATTTTGGATTTTTACTGAATATTCAACTCAGAAAATGAGCAAAAAGAAAAAGAAAGTTTCAAGTAAAAAAAGTAACTAAACCGAAATTGAATTCAAATTCTATTTAGGTTTTTGTTTTTATTGAATATTCTACTACTGGAATTTAATTACATGAAAAAAAAAGTTTTAAACTTAGATGGAATTGAGTTCAAATCCTTTTTGTATTAATTAAAATTTAATTTTTAAATTCCCTTATGTGTATCCCTACCCAACCCTTTAGTGTGATTCATTTCTGTTTTCTTTTGTTGATTTTGTTTTGTTTGTGACTTATTTTGTTTCTTCTGTGTTGCTTTTTGCTGTAGGGTCTTGGCTTGGTTTCTCTGTTGGCTCGCAAGGCGGCCCGAAGGGGAACCGTTCCTCCATTCCTTCTGTTCCATCTGCAAAGAACAACAACCTCAGTCACAGGCTGCAACCCCAACCCCTTTGCTGCACCCTCCTATTCGTCTGCCTAATCATCCTGATGACGTCACGCTTTGCACACTCTACCTTCATGCCCTCCTAATAAAGTTATTCTATATGCACAACTTCCTTCTAAAACTGTGACCGTGGTCCGTTATTGTGATAGCTATAATGTGGATATGAACAAGTATTGATGCTTTAATATATATTTTACGGTCCAACAACTTACCAATGTAGCTTTACATACTCGTCAAAGACGCTTTATTGTGAGGCAACTGAAAAACAACAACTCTAAATGGTACTGAACTGAATGGCTCTGTGTTGTAGACTGTTTTACGAAAATTCCGACTGCTTACCAGTGTGGTTTAATTTTTCAGTCCCGTGTTCCAGTTCTGTTTGATAATGTGGCTGAAAGAGTTTTGAATGAAATATATTATTTTACAATATAGCATGGACCACTGCCGCCATTGTGGCTTCAAGTCAACTAACTATGTAAATTATTTATTCTTAAAAGATATTTTCGTACTCGACATGTAGTTGTTAAAACTGCCACAAACTCTACTGTCCGAATTCATTAAAACAAATAGCTATAGTGCCTTCAAAACGGCCGAAAATACTTTTTTTAAGTATTCAATAATGATTCAGTATAGATTAAACACCAAATCTCATTATTCTTAAGAGCATATTACATGGATGCTTATTCATTCAACCTCCAATTTTCAACGCAAATCCATATTCAACTCAATTTCGACTACGCGAAGTTGGATTAATGAACGGTTACTATATATATTTTCAGGAAGTCCTAAACGGAAATTCATCCTCATGTTTGGTACAAATTTATATTTGCTAATCAAAGTTGGCTGAATCTACGCTTGTTTAGAATGACGTCGTATTTGTATCCGCTGCGACTAGCAGACTACATATCAGTGGTGGCTTGTGGCACACAGCAGGTACAGACGGGCTATACCTAAATAATCTGAAAAGTAAAATCCCAAATACGATCATACATTTTTTTTTATTCATTACTGTATTTTTGCAATGAAGCGCAATTTTTAATTTCGCTTTCAGTTTGACGCCAATCATAAAAATCCTGCTCAAATAGTGGGATTGGTGCAGGATACCATTTGCGTATGAAATGAGTTGCTGCTTATAATCCGATCCTACCGACTACAGCCAGAGAAGAGTATCGACAGATTTGCTGCCATGCTAGGCTGGTTGCCATGACGACGGGGACAAAGCATTCCCTGTTGTCATGGCAACATGATTGGCTGCACCAACATTTTTGACCACGGGACGCCATTGCTACATATTGCATCTTGCTTTTGGATTTTGCGTTGAAGATATATGGTTGAGTTGAGGGTTGGGTTGGGTAATTTTCACCCGTGTAATATGCCCTTTACGAGATTGTAAAATAATATATATTTTTTAAGCCAAAGCAGAATTATCATAAGTAGATGCTGAGTAGTTTTAATCACCTATTTAGTTGACCGACGATTTAGAAAACAAATTAGCTTTCTACCAAATGATCTTGAAGGATGAAATAAAATGAAGGGTGAACTCGCAAGACTTCTATTCTCCAAAGTATAACGAATATATAGGGTCTGGTCCATTCATTGTCGATTTTGTTCAATTGAATTCATACTTCTCAAAAACCCTACATCACTTTGTGGAATGGCAAAAGCAACTAGACCCTTCAAATTGGGCTGATTTACAGGAAGCCAGCTCCTAAAGGGAATGCAAATCGGCATTTAGAAACGTAGCAAGATCAATTAGAATTTGATGCTTCGAATGTAAACACAAGCTACCAGTGTAAATATTATTATTGGTTTATTGGACTTAGTGCACAAAATTGTGAAAGATGTGGATAATGAACGTTCTGAGATCCGCTGTCTATATGACGTTATAGATTTATATATAGTTTTTATGCTAATCATATCATTTTTTTTGTAAATGACTGTCGTCTAAATAGTCACCTATTTTTGATATATACATGTGTTCAATGAAGTCAAATGTGTAATGTTATTTTGATAAAAGAAAAAAGAATTGTCATTCCCACCTTTCAATTTTCCCCTTCTATTTAAATTTCTCATATGGAACTCCTTAAGAACTTTAAAACTAAACTATTTTGTTTTTGTTGTATTAGTAGCTACTTTTGCACATAGCATTAATATTAATACTATTATTATTAATGCAATAAACTTATGAATCATATTAAATTGTAATGTTTTAAAATCCAATTTAAGCATTTAAAGTATTAGAACAAATTGTATTTCTGGTAAAGGACTTTTATAGATGATTTATGATTTTTTTATTTATTGGTAATAAAATATGACTTTTTGACTTATGCTCTATAGTTAATTGAAAAAGTTACATTTCTTAAAATATTTTTTACTAGAATATTTATCAAAATAAAAAATTCAATTTAGTTTCTTATAATTTTTAAAAACTTAATTTCGTTATGGACCTACTTTTGAAATTCTTATAACATCTTAAGTGAAATCAGATATGTTCAATTATATACCAAATAAAGTATGAGTATTTCTTTAAAATATAATTTTCAAATTACTAAAACCTTTCATAATTAATTCAAGCCCAGGCATTCTCTAATAAAAAAAAACTTTTTTTAAAAGTACATTTAATTCTAATTGGATACTAATTTGTGTTTTTAAAGATACTTATAAAACATTCCAGTTCTAAGATTGTTATCATTACTAGTTGACTGCAATAAAATTATCAATGTAATTAAATTAGGGAAATCCAATTTGATATACTAAAAGAAATATCATGCAGTAGTTCAATTACAATTTTGCCTCTTAAAATATTAGTACTTTTTAAATGATGAAAAGTTTTGCGTAAAGGTCATATGGCGATGGGAGAAACAAAAGCAAGCAATCTTGTTAACATTGGCGTACACCCGAATTGACGTCATTGAGAACGAGTTTTGTGGAATCTGTGGTTAACTGTAAAGTAATTTAAGGTAAATGTTAGTCCCATAAGCAAGTCTGTTAAGTAAGCGAATTAATATTAATTCAGTTTTTGTCGATTTTAACGAAATTTTTTTAATGGGAAAAATAAACTTTTTGCGTAAGTTTATCCAAATACAGACAATTTTAAGGTAAACACATTTTTAAAAAACTTTTAATTGCTATGGAAGTTGTTAACAGTATTTGCAAAAGTGTTGCTAATTTGTTATTACGTCGAAAGTAGATGAAATTTCGGTAAAAGTTGCTGTTTTTTACAGTGAAGTTAAAACCGGGAAAATATTGGTATTTACTGTCCTACTTAATCATTCAAAATATTATTTTGAATAATTCTAAAATGCGACGAATATTTCTTATATTTTTATAGCGTTTTTTCCCATTTTAAGCATTTCAGTGCCACAATTTTTAATAGTGAAAGAAATGGCAATGGATAGTCATCAATAATATTTCTCCATCATAAACGCTATAAAAATTTAATTAATGAATTTCCTTATATCCTCCTGAGACCTAACATCCATTAAAATGGATGTTATTTTTACGAACCTGTAACTACAAAAATTAATTTTAACTTTAAGTACTGAAATGGTTCGATAAAAGAAATCTGGAAATAACTTTTTTATAACAACGTGCAAAAAAGTTCACTTTTTTATATCATATTCATTCATAAATCGTTGCGAAAATGGCACTTCACGTGCTTGCGTCACAGGCATTGGCGAAAATGAGGTTTTCGGCACTAGTGCGGTAAAGTAAATAAGATTATCTGATTGGTAGAAAAACAAAATATTGTCATGAATATCTCCGTGGAAATTAAATGGTCATGAAACTCAGTTAATTCTATTGGTTCATTACTTTTGTATTTTCTAATATCTCCATGGAAACTACAAGTATTACAAAAATTATTAAAGGAAATGAAATAAGATAAAATTAAGAACACAAATTTCACTCCAAACAATATTTTTCTGGAAGGAGATTCAACGAAGCTTCCTTAGCTGCTTTTTCAATTTAATCTGGAAGTTGGTCGAACATCATTTCAAATTCATTTTCACCCATGTTCAGTAGCACTAATAAATGTAAATACTATTTTGATTCAAAATAGAAAATTATTTTACAACTTTTCTTTCACTACTTTGCATTTTAGAATATTGCCATGAAAACTAAATGATGTATTAAAAATCACTCATTGGTAGAAATAATTTTTTGCACGTCATTATAAAAAAATATTGTAAGCAAGCACGTGCCAAATAACACTTTATTAAGCTCTTGTTATAAAAGCCACTCGCTTAATAAAGTGTCATTTTCGTCACTAGTTGCTTAAATAACTATTATTACAGGTATCAGTCTTATTAGAAGGTGGTTGGGTTTGTATGAAGGATACATGAGAAGGATTTTGCTGGGGTGTCTTAAGGGGGAATGGGCGCGCAGGACCGGGGGTCTCCAAACTCAAGTGCCTCAATGTTAATCCAATGGGAAAAAATTATTTTCTTTGCCACATTTCTCCGGCTGTGTTGAATATTTTTACAAGCGGATTTTTTTATGTGATAAATGTAGCTGTCTTACAGGTCCCGACAATCCCACTTTTTGAAATTAGTACGAATATATATATTTTTTAATATTCAATAAATTATTTTACACAAAATATTCGAAGCAATTTCAATAAGTGGGATTGTCGGGACCTGTAAGTCAACTACATTTATCACATAAAAAAATCCGCTTGTAAAAATATTCCATACAGCCGGAGAAATGTGGCAAAGAAAATAATTTTTTCCCATTGGATTAACATTGAGGCACTTGAGTTTGGAGACCCCGGTCCTGCACGCCCATTCCCCCTTAAGAATATATAATGGGTTTATATTTGAAACTGGTTAGAGAAAATTAAATATAATAACAATAAAATGTATTTTGGTAAATCTTAAGTTTACGGCACAAATGTTCGGTAAAAATACAATTCAGATTAGATTTCTTAAGTAATTGTAATTTTTTTTTCATCATTGGTTTTTTAAAAAATAGTTTGATGTTGTTTTTTTTTAATTTAATGCATTTCAATAAATATCCATATCTTCTTAAATGGTTTTCATTTGTACAAGTTCTATAAGAACGCGATTGACTACATTAAAATTGAGTTTTATGATGAAAAATTATTCAGTCATTTTCATATATTAATCAAAATAAAATGTAATGGTAACATACGCAACTTAATGGTTACTTACATAACATGTGGTATAAGTATTTTTAAATATTTTATATTTTTCATGGTATAGGATAATCAAAAAAAATATGTTGATTAAGCTATTTGTTTAGCGAAGATAAATATTCATAAACTTCAGCCTTAAAGCAACTGAACGCTTTTCTTAAAATAAATTTTGAAGTGAAACGTTTCCGTTATAAATTTAATAAATTCCGAGAAGTTACTGTTTACTTTATAAAAACATTTAAAGTCTTTTATAATTTATGCAGAATTTTCGAAAATGTAACTCTTTAAATTGCATAGCTTTTACTTTTCGTCAGTAAAGGCGATTGTGTGCATTCAGGGTTTTTAAAACTCCATATCCATAACTTCTTATTCTGCGTTTCATTTCTGAGAATTTTTTGCTATGAGCAACAATTTAAAAAAAAAAAAAAAACTTACTTTTAAGAATGTCTGAAATCTACATTCAAAGGATTAATTTTTAAAAATAGGATATTGAAAAAAAAATATATATATTTTCAAAGGAATTTATTGATGTCCTATGTTTCAATGGTTTTAATATTTTGAGAAAAGCAATCGAAGATGAAAGTAGAAACTTGGATTTCGTCCTTCATAAAAAAAATATTTAAGCTATGCACATTATTCACTTTGTTAGGTCCACTTCTGCATATAAGCAGCTTATAAAATAACTCAAACGCACTTAAGTTGTTTTGAAATGTAAATAGATTAATATAAGCATTATTGAAATTGAAGTGTTTTCAATATACAACAATATTTAAACTTGTAAATTTATGTTTTTAAAATAACACTTTCAAATTTTTCTACATTAATATTTTGAAATTGTCATCTTTTATTAACCATGCAATAAAGCCTTTTGAAATAATGTAACGTATTATTGCGTGAATTTTTGTTTTAGAAGCTTTATTAGACTTTGTTTGCATTATTAAATTAAGGTTGGAATTGTATTTTATTTCAAATGTAAATATTTTTTATTAGTTTTTAGCAGGGCTTTGCTTCTCAATTATTTATTTTCTTTCAATTAATTTTTTTCTTTTTATTTTAAGTTTGGTGCAAGAAATAACTTTTATTTAATATTTTAGAATCAGTTGTAAAGATAATTTTAAAATTGATAAATTTACTAGTATTATAAGTGTGTGATGCACTTACCTGATATTTACCTGATAAGTACGTAGTGCTGCACTCAAACAAAGAGAAATTTCTTCATATTGACATCTTTGAAATAATGTAAACTAAAAACAACGAAGAAAAATGGCAAAATGTTTAACAGGTAACTGTTGTGGATATTAATATCACAGTTCGACAAAAAAAAAATGTAAGTGTTTGTCCCGAAGCTACTTTGGCGATTTTTTGCTTCTTTGGTGGTCCAATAATAGAGAAATAACATTTTTAGCCCAAGTTTAATAGGGGGATTCGTCAGAGATCAAAAAACTGATTTTTTAACGTTTTTTCATAAAAAACGCCTTTTTTGACGTTTTTTTTTGGCTACAAACAACCTGCAACTGGTTCTTACCTCTATATGGGTGTTATGTGAGTACCGATAGGCCATTTTGGAACTCTAACGCCGCTCCAAAACTGTCCAAATTAGCGATTACTGGCCCAAAACGCCATTTTTTAAGGTTATTTCATGTTTTTTTTAGCGTGGCTACTTATTGGCTACAAACAACCAGTAAACCTTCCTGCAACTGGCTCAATTACCTCTATGGGTGCTAAATGAGTACCGATGGGCCATTTTGGAACTCAAACACAGCTCCAAAACTGTCTAAATTAGCGATTTCTGGCCCAAAACGCCCTTTTTTGATGTTATTTCATGTTTTTTCGCGTATGGAGCTATAATTACGTATCTGGATCTGCTTTCGTGATAAATAAAATTAAATTATGAACAAAAAATAAAATGAAAACATTTATACGCTATATAAGAGCCCGAGCATTGTCAGAATAGGCAATTTACTTGGCCAAAAGTGTTATTTTTCGCTAGTATTTCACGTTTTATCGCTTATATTTGGCTTCGCACTAAATGAAAATATACCGATGTCTGTCTGTAGCTACTCAGTGAACACCGACTGACTTTTCTGATACTTCTGCAATACATAAGCATCGCACATTTGGTTAACATAGGTGATTTTCTAGCCAAAAGTTGCATGTTTTGTTTTAGCCGACAGTCATTGTGCGGGCAAAAAGAGTTGAGGGTGTGGGCACTTTAGTCATTGACTGTATGTATCTAACACCAGGAAATCTGGTACGTGTTATTGAGAGAAAGAAGTTACTGTTTGGGGTGACTTTTATTTTATTCTTATTTTATTGAGGAGTATCTACATTTATACGCACATCTGGCACAACCAGCCTGCATTTTGCCTCACAGCAAAAGCAGAAAACTCTTAATCTTTTCAGTTTTACGACATTTCGACTTAAGCCAACATTTTGAATTAGGTGAACTCTTAGCTGGTTGTGCGATGCTTATGTATTGCCAAACCAAATGTGCGATGCTTATGTATTGCAGAAGTGTCAGAAAAGTCAGTCGGTGTTCACTGAGTAGCTACAGACAGACATCGGTATATTTTCATTTAGTGCGAAGCCAAATATACGCGATAAAACGTGAAATACTAGCGAAAAATAGAGCTTTTGGCCAAGTAAATTGCCTATTCTGACAATGCTCGGGCTCTTATATAGCGTATAAATGTTTTCGTTTTCTTTTTTGTTCATAATTTAATTTTATTTATCTCGAAAGCAGATCCAGATACGTAATTATAGCTCCATACGCGAAAAAACATGAAATAACATCAAAAAAGGGCGTTTTGGGCCAGAAATCGCTAATTTAGACAGTTTTGGAGCGGTGTTTGAGTTCCAAAATGGCCCATCGGTACTCACTTAGCACCCATAGAGGTACTTGAACCAGTTGCAGGAAGGTTTACTGGTTGTTTGTAGCCAATAAGTAGCCACGCTAAAAAACATGAAATAACCTTAAAAAATGGCGTTTTGGGCCAGTAATCGCTAATTTGGACAGTTTTGGAGCGGTGTTAGAGTTCCAAAATGGCCTATCGGTACTCACTTAACACCCATATAGAGGTAAGAACCAGTTGCAGGTTGTTTGTAGCCAAAAACGTCAAAAAAGGCGTTTTTTTTTATGAAAAAACGTTAAAAAAATCAGTTTTTTTATCTCTGATGAATCCCCCTATTAAACTTGGGCTAAAAATGTTATTTCTCTATTATTGGACCACCAAAGAAACAAAAAATCGCCGAAGTAGCTTCGGGACAAACACTTGCATTTTTTTTGCCGAACTGTGTATTTTGCAAAGCATGTTAATAAGTAATTTAACATTACGTAGCTTATGAAAAATTCGTTTGTATTTTATTATAAATACAAAAGATTAAAAGTAATCGTAAGTAGGTAGAAAATAGCTAAAATTTCTCTACAAAAATGCAAACTAGCAGTAGAATTAAAACATAGAATTTGCTAATAAATAAAAATATGATGATAAGAAACCTTACACTATATTTATACATTATTATTTTTATTGTAGAGTTGGGCTCACCTCCCTGCTAAAACTTGGTTTCAAATTATAAGATCAAGTCTCGTAATTTGGAGTTTACCTGGTACACTTTTTGATAAAATGAGATGAACGTTGATAAAATTTAGTTTAATTAACCTTTTATAAAAGTATTATTTCGCCATTATATTGGCGCTAGATTACGTAGTCGCCCTACTTGTAAAATGTATAATTATGGACGGGGCTGGCCTTGGTTCTCTGGTATAAACAGGGCCGGATATCTGAATAGGCTAAGTAGGCTGTAGCCTAGAGCGGCAAATTTTTTGGGGGCGGCAAATTTTACGAATAATTAAAGCGGCATTCGACATAAAAACTATTTTTAAAAAGAAACAAATAATTTACATTAACATGTAAACCGTAAACCTATACATAGTACTAATATTTAGTAGTAAACATGATAGCTTCGAGGTCAATTAAACTATCCCCTTTGATTTGGCAGTTGAAAGATAAATAGAACAGTTTAAAAAATTCACCCATTATTTCGATTTAGAGTGTACATAGATGATTCTAATATGTAGAAAGAAAAAAAATAGTGAAGGAAACTATATCTGATGGCAAATCGATCGTAGCCTACAGGCGACAAATCATTAAATCCGGCCCTGGGTATAAGTAGGTTGTAGAATAATTTCGAGTCAAATAACGTCTTTGTTTCCACATATAAACCACACTCCACCCCATTCGAATGGTCAATTGAATTAATTATTATTTCATTTTCCAGAGTGCCCGAAAGGCCAATTCTTCTACCAAGGCCACTGCGTTCTGCAGTGCCCTTCAGGGCTCTACGGCAGTGCCGTCAGCAGCTACCGCAGCACACACGAGCTCACCACTTCGGCCTGCTTACCCTGCCACTACAGCTGCGTAGAGTGCCACGGTCCAAACGACTACCAGTGTCTGCAATGCCACGAGGACTCGCTTCTGGTCGACGGCTACTGCGAGCCCTTGGCCATGGTGGACGAGGTCCGGTCCTTCGCCGCCTGGAACGATGTCGTCGTGGGCGTGTTCACCACCCTGTGTCTGGTGACCATAGCGCTGACCGTGTACGTCGTGGTGGCGCTGTGGCCGCCGCCGTGCTGGCGGCAGGACAAGACTGGCGAGTACGTCAGCGTGCACCAGGGGCCGCCCCTGCCGCCGAGTCTGACGGATCCGGCGCTGATGCAGAAACCCTCGCCCAACAACACTTCGAGTACGGTCGTGCCGTATTATGACAGTGAAGACGAAATTTGAGTTTTAATGTGACCCAATGTGACTGAAATTGATTCAGTTTTCAGAGAAATATTCGATAAATTGCGCGTTGGATAATGTGGTGTTGTACTACAATACCGAAGATGAAATCTAAAAGTTTAATTTATAGAAGGTAACTTTAATATGCAGAAACCTTCGTCCAACAACACTTCGAGTTCTGTGGTGCCGTATTATGACAGGGAAGATGAAGTTTAAGTTTGGTGTGTGTAAGAAATTATGTTTTTTTTTATATATAAATGACACGTTGGATAATGTGGTGTTGTACTACAATACCAAGGATAAAATCTTATATGTTTAATTTATAGAAGGTAACTTAAGATGCAGAAACCTTCGTCCAACAACGCTTCGTGTACTGTGGTACCTTATTATGATTGTGAAGATGAAATTTAAGTTTTGGTGGTGAATTAAAGAATGATTAATTTTCAGAGAAATTTGCGACACAGAACACGTTAGATAATGTGATGTTGTACTACAAAACCGAAAATAAAATCTAAAAGTTTAATTTATAGAAGGTTACTTTAAGATGCAGAAACCTTCGTCCAAAAAACAACTCTTCGAGTGCTGTGTGACACCATACAATAGTGAAGATGAAATTTAAGTTCTTCACTAAAATTTGATGACTTTAAGAAACTCTTTTCTCTGAGAAATATTCGCGTAAGGACACGTTTGGTAATGTGGTGTTGTACTAACACTGAAGATGAAACCTAAAAGTTTTATTTATCGAAGGTAACTGCTAAAGCATTTAAACTCGTTACTGTGATGCCTAAATATGTTCGCAATTCGTTAAAAGGCTATTTTTGTTGAAATGAACACTATGCTTGATGCTTTCGTAAAATTGTGTTTATTGTTGGTTTATCAAACAGCACTTCGAATCTAGTGCGTCTATACATGATAATATATAAATGTGAATATTTGCAAAATGAGTATTTGATTTGTCGAAGTCATAAAATCTTAATATTTGTGCAAAGTTATGCGTCGAGTATATTGGAAGTGTATTATAATATCAGTTTATATCGGAATAGGGTAGACTGACCATTGAGTGAACAGGCCCCAGTGAATGAACATTTGGTAAACGTAAACATAATTAAAAAATGAGGATTCAAAATTATTCCACTAGATTTATTGGTAACACTGACTTCCTCCCATGTAGTAGGAAGCGATCTGACATGGTTGGTTGTCCTGGTCATTATGTCCTGGTGTTTATTCACTGGCGAATGCAGCGCCTTAAAAGTTCATTCACTGGTTAGTCTAACCTACATTGCCAAACTACTCGACGTTTGATTACGCCATATACATTTATATTGGTCCGTGTTAAATATTAAAAATATAAGTTTTTTGTTTCGCCTTATAATGCAGTATAGGGCTGAATAGAGGCGGGTTTTTTTGGAATTGCCAAGATTTGAGGCAATTCTTTTCCATCTGAGGCAAATATTAGTTCTAAGTGATATTTGGATTCGTTGCACGAGTTTTTTTTACTGAGTATAGCAGCTATATTTTTATCGTTCAATTTCGGCAACTATTTCCATTGTGATTCCAATCTCACTGATGACTTAATTCCACATGTTTATGGACGTGGCAAAAGATCTCTTGTAGAGGTCCTTGCTAAGTGTAGCAGCTATTGCGAAAGTGGAATTCACAGCTATAATATTGGGATTCTATTAGCTAATATTCTGTCAAAAAATGTAAATAAGTACATTATGGCATGAATCACTAAAGCGAGAAAACTGCCATATTTTTTGGTGTAAATAATTTTTTCTGAACATGCTTATAAACCTTAGGAGTCATGCTTTTAAATAAAGTGTACACAATTTATTTGCATTTAGTCGCGACGCATAACTAAAAAAATCTTTATTTTTGTTACTCTAAATGCCATATAATGTTTTTTTGTGTGGCTAATTTGAAATGTTGTTATAATTTCGACTACACGATGCACTGTTTTTTGTTTTGTTTTTAATGTGAGTGAAGAGAATTCACTGAATATGAAGTTTATGCAAAGTATTAGTTAACATTATATTTATTTTCTAAATTGGCATGTTTGCCGATTTCAGGTATTAAGTACTTTTATAGTTTATTAGTACAAAAATTTTGAAGGTATGTAAATCCAAATATTTGGAAAATTATGTATATATAAATTACAATTATAATTTTTGCGAATAAATATACAAGCGATTAATTTGTCTACCACTTTACTGCTATTCTGTAAGAACATTTGCACTTTTTTTAATTATAAATAGGAACTGCATTCTATTTATGTTGCATTGCAATAGTTATCGAACTTTTTTTTTCTTGTGCAGCTCAATTTTTGAAGTGCATTACATAATTTTATCAATTTTATGATTTTGTTTTGACGATATGATAATAAAGGAATGCTATTTTGTTACATATTTATTTATTTCATATACTTAATGAACCTTGTAACCTATAAATAATCAAAAATAAATACTGTCTTATGTATTAATGTAAAAAAAAATCAAATTCATAGTGAAAGTATGAAAAAAAATTATTCAATTATATTATTTTGTTGTTTCTTTTCTCCTATTTATTACAACATTGATTTAACACCGATTTTGGAACGTTTTAAAAGTGTAAAAGAAACTGATTTAAATTAAAAAGTCTTGGTTGTTCTGAGTAATTTTTAAGAAAAAGTAATTTAATAAAAAATTTTAGACATAAATTCATCAATATTCTTCATTAATATAATTTTCAGTTACAATTCTAAACGTTCAACTAAAAGATTGCGAGGACCTTTATTTACAATAAATAAAATGAAGTTTTTTTTTAAAAAAAATAATGCCTAAAAGTTCATATATAACAAAGAATTGTTCGTATGATGAAAATTATCAACCTATACTGATGTATGTGTAATTTAAAAATCTGCCAAAAGGGGACAGGCTTAAAACACAACATCTCAAGTTTTGATAATATTACCAGGGAAAGTTCACTCAGTTTAAAAATAAAAAACTGATTATCTAGTAATGATTTTTTAAATTGAATTTTTAAAAATCAAAAAGCATTTTTTTAACTGTTTGCAGGTTTACTGCAAGTTTCATCAAAACCTGAGTGATTGTGTTTCAAAACATGCACCTGTTGCACATTCCTGTCCTTTTTTCCCAGACATTTAAAACCACTTTTGAAGAGCTTAGTGAAAGAACGTGCTAAGTGGCAAAAAGGTAAAAACGAGAAAATGAGCTTCAAAGTGTATCGTTTGCACTCAGATCTGTTGAAAACGGTGCTTCCAAATCGAAAAAAATATTGAGTTGCACATCTAATTTGACAGTTTATCCCTGCTAAAATAACAGTTTCTCCCAGCTAAAATTACAGTTCTCCTGTAAAAAAATGCAGTCTTCCCGGTAGGAAAAATTACGGTTTAAAACTGTAAAAAAGACAGTTACCAACTGGCGTCAAAGTTGACAGTTTTTTAACTGTAAAAACAACCGTTCTTTTACGGTGTATGAAAACGAGGAAACTCGTTGAAGAAGATAGTAATATGTTCATTAACAGAAAAATCTCAGTTTTTTTTTTAAATGTCAATTAGCGCGTTCTTCCACTAAGCTCTTCAACTATGAAAGATAATTATAGGCTTTAGAGGCAAGTATAATGCATATCAAATGATTATTAGATATATAAGACTTCAAGTTATTAATCAAAATAATTATATCAGACACCACGAACATATCGAAGGAAATAAACATATGAGTATATTTACGTTTATAAAGTTTAAAATTTTAATTTTTTAATTCTTATTTTTTTCAAATTTAATGTATTTACTTCAGAAAAACAACTTTTAGACAACCTTCACTGTAGCAAATGTTGTGCTAGGTTTCACTAAAAAAATTATTCGTAGCAGTTGCAACAATTGTGTGGTTTGATTTTTTTTGTATTATATTGAATTATTTTTTCAGGCTTTAAAAACTAAAACCTGAGATTTTTTTTAAATGCACGCCGAAAGTATGGTGAAACATTTCACCACACGCCCATGCAGCCACAAAGAACCAAATTTTGGTAAAACCTAGCTCTACATTTTTTAACAGTGAAGCACAGCTTTGCATCATTGTAGTAGGTACGTGAAAGATATCTGTAAATTTTCTTAAATTCCTTCAAATATTTGTACAAATTTACATTTATTGACTGCTGAATTGTACTTTTGTTTAAAATAAAGTATTAATTCCTCTTAAAAAATATATTTAGTAATTTAGTTTGTAATTTTGCTCAGTACATTATTGGTATGGTGATATTAATCTCTTAACATTCACAATTTTATTTCTGTAGCTCATTCTAAATGAATATATAATAAATCTTGTTTTCATATTTGATGTTATTTATAAATGAAATGTTATCAAGCTAAAAAAATAAAAGTGTTACAATTTTAAATTTGTTTTGCTTTTTTCAGTATTTAATTGTATTCGTTTCTTTCTTCAAATCCAAAACTCGTTATCTAGTACTTCAGTAATAACAAGAAACGAGCCTAAGCTTAATATTTCCTATTTATCCCCAAATAGTTTTATTAACAAGTTTTTTAGATATAACTAGGCCACTGGCAATGTTGTACTGCTGAATGCAGTAAATTGAGTTATTTTTTACAAGTTTCGTCTGTTTATATATAAAATAATTCAGGATAAAAATGGGAATATCTCTGATGGATTGGACGATCTCGATTAGAAGATGGGCGTTAAGTTGCCAAGTAACGAAGAAGGCCCCATTATTTTTTCAATAGGGCTGCTTTTTTGGAGGATGAAGCCTTTTGGGAACTCAACATATTCCCAGAACTGATATCCATTTTTGAGGCACCATGTAGGCGGCTCTTACCAACTTTGAAAATCAGATTGTAATAAATTTTTGCACTTAGTGTATGTTAGGATAAAATGTCTTTATGTAGCAAGAATTCTACTTCGTATTTCATACAACTTGATGAACCGGGACTATTATATCATAGCTGTACCCAAAAATATAAAGTTCCATATCACATGGTGCCTTGGATTTAGAGAAAAACATTAAAAAATTAATTACTTACCGAGTGACAATCCAAGGAAAAAAAGCACTTTTCAACATCGGTCTTATATTTGTCAAAAATTAAAAAAAATTTAAAAAATAAAGTTTTTTCTGTTTTTTACTTGATACAAATATTAAATTAAAAATATTAAAAAAGTTATTTATTGAATGCTCAGAAATTAAAACATTTTGCCAAAATGATCATAAACATTGAAAATTTATTTCATGATTTCATGTTTCATAAAAACAATCGGAACTCGAAAGCGTAAAAACTTAAAAAAGAAAGTGGAGCATTCTTCTATTTAAAAAAAAACTTTCTTTACTCACTTTAAAACTCCTTCTTGATAGAAATCTGCTTACTATAGTTGCATTTTAAAATAATGGAGTTTAATTTAACAAAAATATTTCCCTAACCGAAAATCCTAATGAAGAACATTTTCATGGTCTGTTCAAAGCCGTCGCTTCAAGTAATTTAAAATTCGTTCATTTCAAGCCTAAGCCTGCAACCTTAGAGAAAGATAGTTTCCTATTGAATGAAAAAAACAATTGAAGTCAAACAATTTTTCTTTCGTCAATCCTATTTGTTTTATTTAGGCTGAAGATAAGTACACGACATTTGTAAGTGGAGCATAATTCCCGAAATTTCTTATGAATATATTGACTTTTTTTCTAAGTCATGGTGTAACAGTATGTATTGTTTAAAATTGGGTGAGCAGATTTGCAAACAACAGTTTTACGATGAAATTTATTAAATAAAGATTGACTAGAGGAAAAAGATTTCTAGGAATATTTCTTTCTATCTTTTTATTTGGATTTTTTTATTTGGAATCGTTTGTTGAGATTTATAAAGATTTAAAAATTCAAAGAAAATGGTGCGGATTTTCACTAAGATAAGTTTCGTTGAAATTAGCTTTGCGCGAAATCCTTCTTTGAAATTATCTTATCTTGGTTGGTTGTTTGATAGACGTATATTTTCAGGTTTGTGTGCTTAGTCAGAGACCCGCCTATAAACCTCCGTCAAGTAAGACAGATACAACACACTCACATACACACACGCGACAGATGCTGCCATCTATCTCTTTCCTTGATCTTTTTTAAAGAATACGAAAGGGAGGGGTGACTAATTATTACCATTCTTATTGGTTACCGTTTGGACACTTACAGTTCTATATAAAGCAAATACATGAGCATTTACTACCATTAATAAATAATCTTTACTCTGATTCTAATTCAGAACACATAATATATTAGATAATGAAATATGAGAATGAATGTGTTTTGTGAATTGGCATTGATTGTATACTTTTTAAGAGTAAATATGAATTAAACATGCTTGATTCAAAACAACGTTATATTAGTTTTTACTTTAGCATTTGCCGCCTCGGTGGCCGAATGGTTAGCGTACTAGCCTTTGGAGCTGCTGAGGTCGGGTTCGAATCCCGGTCAGGCATGGATGTTTGTGAAAGTCAATAAATGTTTGTTATTTGTCTATGTGTTATTCATTTCTTTGTGACTGTAAAATTTCTTTCTGTGTCTGTCCCACTTGACGAAAGCTTATAAGCGGTTCTATGAACAAGCACACAAGCTGGAATATATATGTATCATACCATACCATACCATACCATACCATACCATACTTTAGCATTTTCAGTAAATTTGAACAGTCAGTTTATAAATGAAGCACACTGAATTTCATTTTCATTTTAGATGGTCCATGAGCGCCTAATTGTAAGTCAATATTATAATTTACTGTGAATAATAGCTCCCTGATGAATTAATTAGGATTCTCCTGAACCTTATTATAACACTTGAATTAATTTGCTATGATCTATTTCTATTTGTTATTTCAATGTATTGTTATAGGTAACACTAAATTATTATTAAAGTTGTTATAACTTAAATGATACTATAAATATCTGTATTACATATTGGTTTACTACTTTAGCTAAAATGGAATTACTAGGTGACATTATTATATAGAATCTTTGGAGTACAAAATATTACGATATGCGATGTATCTTTAATAGTATTACTAAAACAACATTTCTGTTGATAGAAACAGTTTTTATGTTTTGAATAAATTTTTGAATAAAGAATTGAAAAAAGTTTTTGAATAAATTAAACAGAATATCACAAATCGTCCCAAGTAATTTTATTCAATTTTTAAAACATAAAATATCACATAAGAATTCGAGTCTTTTAATTAATAAATAATTCACTAAATTGGTAAAAATACAATAAATAGTTGTTAGTCAATAATTTATTTACTTATACTGGAAAGTTTAAGTAAATGATTTCACATGTGTATTCACAGATATATGACTAGATTTTTTTTATAACAATAAGACAGTGTTAAATAAATATTACACCTTTTAGTATTCACTGTACATGTTTGAATAATCATCCAGATAGTTTGGTTCCACATTCAATCTATAATGCGGGTCTTCCATAAATCTGTTCATCTTTGGTTGTGACCTTTGGAATTCTTTACCAATCAAGTCAGCCCAGTTTAAGACCTTCTTGTGTTTGATGGAGCGTAAATTATCTAATTCATCATGCACAATGTTGTTTACTGATGGGTTTTCCTCCTCGAATTCCTGTTAAAATGTAACGTCTTAATATTTCACATAGTGATTGGTTATTTCACATAGTAATTGGCTATTTGACATAGTAATTGGCTTTTTCAGATACTAATTACTCATTTTACATGATTATTATTTATTTAACACAGTGATTGGTTATTTCACATAGTAATTGGCTATTCCACTTAGTAATTGGTTATTCCACTTAGTAATTGGTTGTTTTGCATGATGATTAGTTATTTAACACAGTGATTGGTTATTTCACTTAGTAATTGGTTATTTCATATAGTATTTGGTTATTTCACATAGTAATTGGCTATTCCACTTAGTAATTGGTTATTCCACTTAGTAATTGGTTATTCCACTTAGTAATTGGTTGTTTTGCATGATGATTAGTTATTTAACACAGTGATTGGTTATTTCACTTAGTAATTGGTTATTTCATACAGTATTTGGTTATTTCACATAGTAATTGGTTATTTCACCTGCATGGTAATTCTTTATCTCTCATAGCAATTGGTTATTTCACCTTTGCCTTGGGAAAATTAAGGAGGAATAGGAGTGTGTTTAAGTTAATAAAAAGGAGAAAAAATTCTAAGCCAAAATACTAAGGCTGTATTGAATACTTTTACAAACGTTATTTTAATACAATACATGTAGATGACTTACAGGGTTCTATAATTCAACTTTTTAAAAAATTAGTTCAAATATACATATTATTTAATATGCAAAAAAATAGTTTTACAACAAAATGTTTGAATCAATTAAGAAAGATATTGGGATTATAGAGCCGAAAAGCCAATCTACATATACAATATAAAAAAACAAAAATATTCAATACAGCCGAAGAAATGCGGGTTCAAAAATTATTTTTGCTATTGGATTAACAGAGAGATACTTTGGTTTCGGTTCAGAGACACTATGTTATCATATTCGAAACTAAATAACATACTTGTAGCTAGAGTCACTTAAGTTACGAATTGTCACAATGCGACATTGCTGACCCAAGTTAGGTTGGCACGTAGTGCAGTCTTGTTGATGTTAAACTTCATGTAATGCAAAACGTTGTATTAACTCAGCGAAATAGATATTGTATACATTTTTGAAATGGGCATAATTAATCTAAATAGTATAATACATATACATTTTTTAAAATAAATCAGCCACTAAGGTCTTTTAAGCCCGAATACATTTTTCTGGTTATTAAAGGATCTTATGTCTTCAATCATTAGTAATTGATAGTAATCCAATTGGGCGGCATTTCCGTTTCTTATCCGTTGATAAGACAGCCATCTGCACAGTAAACGGATTTTCTTATAATGGAAAAAAAAACAATTGATAAGATTAAATATTTAGTTGCAAAAAATGACGTAACTGCCGTAGTGCGTATTTTTTTTAAACTTCTTTTTTTTATTTTGTTTATGTTCTAAGTTTTTTCTTAGAAGTTTTATTGCAAATTGGTTTTTCTTTGAAGATATACCTATGCAATGAAGATTTGATGTTTGTTTTTAAGACGTTCGAAGAAATATGATTATTTTATGTCATAACAGTTTATGAATCTAAAAATTGATACAGTATTTTTTTAAAATTAATGCCATTTAATTTATTTGATTTATATGGCATTGCACTTTGAAGAATGAGATTTATATTTGAAAATACATCTATTTGATAATTTAATTTGTTTAACAATGTAAAAATATTGAAGAAACTTAATTTTTCTAGAAGATCATATTTATTGAAATAAGGCTAAACATTTGATATTTTATTTTTCAAATAGCGTTGTAGCATTATATTGTTTATGAGTTAATTATGCGTATTTCTAGATAAACTAATACAAAATTATCAAATTAAAATTATTTAAAACTAAAATGTTATTATAAATTTTCGAAAATTTGCAAGCTTTTATTGTTTAAATACCTTGTATCGTGAGCATATTTAAGATTTCAAAGATACAAAATTCCTGAATTTAAAAATATGTATCATTTGTTAAGCGTAAAATTCCTATAACTTTCAACTTTAAAAATGTTATTTACACAAATCGTGATAGAATAAAGAAAGACATATATTACCGGTGTTTTGTCGATTGCCCTTTCCATCAGATCTTCATAATTATATTTCTTCTTACCATTCGGCATGTGTTCTGGTTTTAATTTCGTCCCATGAAGTGTCAGTTTCATACTGTTGATTGCACCTTCGTAGTCCGTTTCCGTCTGGAATAAAAAAAATTAATCTTGGTTATTTTCGCCCAGGCAGAACCGGAATATCAGGGTTCATTGTGGGGTTTCGCAAACCTTCCAATGAATTAGGGTTTGATGTTTCATACCATGGATTCGGCCACAGACTATCATTTGTGTTAGAAATCCTGCTCGACCTCTTTTTCCCTTAATGGGGATTTTGGCATTCCATGGATTCAATGGCTTATGTAAACACGCCGAATAAAAACATATATCGAATTTATTTTTCCACTTTCATTTCTCAGCCCTTTTCTTATTGAAACGCCCCAAAACGCCCGAACAACTAAGGATTCGATAATGTTATTCCTATCAAACATTACAAGGAAGCAAAAATCCTTCTTAGCGAAAGGTATAAAGCCATACTTTACTTTTATTATAAAGATACCAAATATTGACCTTCATTTTCACTATGCGATCAAACAAATCCTAAGAGGGAATCGGAATTTCCCTGTAAAAATTTCGGCTTTTATTTCACTTTATTTTTATAAACGACTTCAAAAAGATATTTTTGATGGGATAGCCAAAAAATATAGATATTCTTTCGATTTGTTTTGTTATAGTTTCTTATATCCAATCTAAGATTTGCCGGAGGAGGTTAGAAGTGTATTGGCATTGAGTTTAGAAGAAGATAAAGATGCTTGACCGGACAAAATATGAAGCCTCTAGAATTTCGCCAAGCAATCCTATATCCGAAATTTAATTTATAAAAAAAATGCCCGAGTCTTTCGGTTAAAATATGAAATGTATAAGCATAAATAAATACACAAAAAATAAATAAGTGCTTGCAAAGTTGGATTTATTTCTCAAAATATGCAGTAATTTTTTATTTTTGCTGCTCAATTTTGGCCCCGTACCTTTTGGACCAGCGGGACTCTACTGTACTTAATTTTATTCGTAAAAAAAAAACGATAATTTAAAAGTTAAAAAATAACCGTATTCGCAGTTGTAGGCTGTAGCTGATATTTGAATTTTTACTAGATGGTTCACTGGTAAGAAAAATGATTAGGAATTAACTTTTTTTTTATTAGTGATCAAGGATTTGCCAAGTCTATAAAGTGCGCCTGCACTCCTTGCCAACCTAAGTTGGGTAAATAGATATATATGCTATGGAGAAGATCCTTCCGCGGATGTAAAGAGTTCCATAAATTATTTGTGAATCCATCCAAAAACATGTTGAAAACAAAAATTTCGTTTATGGTCAAGCATATTTGAATATTATTTGAGAAAAATTGGCAATTTTATGGGAATGAAAAGTGTATTTTGGTTAAATTGTATTCAGATCATTTTGCATGTAAATATTACCTAACAATAGTTTCCAACTAATGGACCAACCACGCTTTTCCCTCTGCCTTTCTACTCTTTGTTTTTACCCAAGTAGCCGATCCGGCGGCCTAGTGGTTAAGACATTGGCCATTGGAGCTGCTGGGTCCAGGTTTGAATCCTGTAGAGGCAAGGATGTTTGTGTTTGTCGAGTATATGCGGAGTACGTGCTCGTTAAATCTGTTGGTTCCGAAACTCCTGTGATTGGTCATTGCGCAGTTTCCCATGGGTACAGGTCCCTGGAGAAAATTTCCCTCCCCTTCAGGGACATGTCTAAATTGTACAGGTGGCGACAGATGGCAGCATCTGCCATTTGTGTATGTGTGTGTCTTGTGTTGTCCTACTTGACGATGGCTTATAAGCGGGTCCTTGCGATCAAGCACACAAGCCTGAAAATATATGTCTACCAATCAACCAACCCAAGTTAGTTTGGAACGGAGTGTAGACAAACACCACTTTTGAATGAAGCCAAATAATTCGCCAAGAGCGTTTGTTAATGCTTTCTGAAATGCGATCAATGGCTTCACTTGGCACGTTTTTTTTTCCGGCAGCTTCTTCCTCTTAATCTTAACTCCGTGTGCATTGGAGCTTAAAGTGTCCAATCCAATACCTATAAATAACGTCATTATCTATATAGGACTCGAATGTCCTATCCTATTTATATTTGTAGTTTTTTGGCGCTGTTTTGTAGAAAGTAAGATAAAAATTATCTACGAGTACCTACTAACCCAAAATTCCATGACATACAGTACATTTTTTTTTCATCTAAAATCAATACGTCTTCTTTCGACAATGAGATTTGCACCAAAAATTTGTAGGCAATTTTCTTGGTACCTCATGTTATAAAACTACAGATTAAATGGTTAATGGATTGGATTGGTTGATTAATATTTATAAGTAAAACAAAGGTTTTTTTAAAGAGCTAAATTATGTTTTATAAACCTTTATTCATTGCCTTATCATTTATATTCAGAGCAATTTTAATCCATTAAACGAAGTCTTTGTAAACAACATTATCAGTTTCAGTTCCATATAAAAAGTTAAATTTGAGTGCTGTAAATTCATTTTGCATGTAACTTAATTTTTCTGTACACATTATGCGTGAAAATTTTCGCCTTTTCCGTTTTATTTTTTCCTGAAACTTAATGCCAAATTTATAACAGCGTCGTACAATGCCTAATTCTAAGTGGAATTATAATTAAAATTTTATTGAAATTTTTTTTCTTGTCACGAGTGGCAACAGTTCCAGCAGAATTTATTTCATTTATTGGCTTTCTGGAATTCTATTTGTTTTGATAGTAATTTGATCTCATTATTTCAATTTTATATCAGTAAACAATTACAAAGTGGTGTCCTTTTATTTTTTATTCCCCCTTATTGTGAGTCTCGTCGTCCTTGCTCACTTATAGTTAATTTTGAATTGTGTAATTTATTGTACTTTAAAATGTAGAATAGTCTTATTTTAACGATAAAAGCTACACATAAAATATCCTAAATACTAAATATCAGCCGGTTTTTACCGCACATTGATAAAAAAAAATAAACAACCAATGAAAGCGAGGAAATGCAAGAATAAACTAGTAGAAAAATATGTCAACTGAAAAACCCAGTAGAAGCAAAAACATAGTTGTTTTTTTAAATCTATTACCTGTAGTTTTATACTTACAATAATCTATTTAAATTAAAACGCATAATTTATTTAAATTACAAAACAAAAATTAACTATCACAAAATATAAATAGTACATTTATGAAAATAGTTGTTCTGGGCAAAATGTGCTTTGGCATTAAGTATAAAATAATAATTTTTAAAAAATATAGTATTTTAAAATGATTTGTAAACTATTTTTATTAACTTAATTAAGTGGATTTAAATGATACAAATAAAAACTATCTGGTAAACTAAACCAGCAAAATATGAAAAATATAGATATTGGGACAGTTCATCACAATTATATATTTCATAAAAAAAACCTCAATATCGTAATATTATTTTAATTTCTAATATTTAATAAAATCTCTTAACTCACCAAGTCCCTGACGAGGACCTTCCATTTTCCCGTCGGTTTCTCTCCCCAGAAGTGAACTGAAGAGAAAGTCCAGTTCTTGAAACCAATGGACGAATAGTCTCTATCCCTCCTTGACAGCATCATACTCACAGTCCCTGATAAAAGAACAAAGAATCAAGCTTGATCTTAATGAGCATCGTAATCGTAGCGTCCGTCACGATCAACCCTTCTTAGCCAGTTAATGGTCAGTGAGCAGTAGTCTACAGTCGTCAATTTAGTAGTAAATAGTCTATGTAGTTTGATTCCTTAGATTCTGCAAGGATCAATTCTATTATTACTTCCTTATACTATTACTAATCACTTATTCTATTTTTACTACTTCACCCTAATATACCAGGTGGTTATAAAATAACACACAACAAATATATGTCTGCCAACCAACCATCAGTATCACATGATATCATTTCAACACATTTCTCGCATATCAATATTTAATCGGCTTCAAGATGTCATTGTACAATGTAATGTGTTAATTAGGGATGTAAGAACGCATCGGTTTTTGTTCGTCTAATTTTGTTTAATTCAAAGTGACGATGCTGATACCTTAGATGCTACCCGATGCAACATCTTAGTATCATCTTAGTAAAGATGATAGAAGGATATTTATCAGATACTGATTGAGTGTAAAGAGGGTTGTTAGACATTTTATACAAAGACTTATTTATTGTGCCCAATTCTATTCAAGCCGCTACACTCTAAAAAAATATCTGTAAGGTTACTAAGAATTATCTAGGAAACTCAGCTTCCATAAGTTTTTTTAGTAATGTTACATAAGAAATATGTGTATATATTACTAATTAAAGCTTAGTAAGTTATGCTAAGAAAACTGTAGTAGATTTGCAAGGGATTTTCTTGTATGTTTACAAAGAGACTGGTAGTAAACTGGTTACAAAAGTTTAAAACCAGAGGGCACCACTATTTTTTCTGTGAGTCAGGTTTTATATCGAATCTCCAGAGAAGGAGTAAGGACCGAACCCAAGATCCTCGGTATCCGCATGTCTCGCAACGTAGAACTGCGCGTTAGTCCTCGCTGCTATCGGGGACTTGCATTTTGATTGCGTGTAAATAAAGAGATTAAAATCTTGATCGTTAAAGGAGTTTTATGTTATTGATTAAGAAATTTTAAGATTCATTTTTTTTGGGGGGATGTGAAGTTTTCGAAATAATTTAACGTAATTTTTGTATACTAAAATAAAAAAACCCACGTTTTTAGGTTTTTTATTGTTGCGATATCGATTCGTCATAATCTCTAGAAAAGATAGCCAGGGGGCGCTGTAAGCGTTACATCAATTTACTTAGAATTGCTTAGTATTACTACAGTAGTTTCTTTAGGTTACAGATGATTTTCTAGTAAATGGTGAAAATCTGTAAAGTTACTAAGTAATCGTTAGTAAATTCAAGCCAAATTTTTTACAGTGTATTTATGAGCTTGATATATTGGCGTGTCCAGATAAATACATCTTTTTAAATAGAGATTCACTAATAAACATCTGGAACAGCCATGCATCAGTCACAGTTAAGGCTAACTTTGTCCTATACCTCACAAACAAACCACCCGGCAGCTAATTCGTAAAAAAAAATACGACCACGCCCACAGCGACGTCACGACTACGTCAAGCATTGTTTTCTACCCCCACAAACAAATCACGCTCCACCCCGTTCAAACCGTCCATTGCTTACCTGCAGGAGAAAATAAGTAAATGTCCAAGGCTCCCCTGAGTGTGTAATCAATATCCAAGGTGAGTTCAACGTGTTCCAGGTAATTAATTTCATCTGGAGTGCCGGCACAACTTGTTGATGATATCTCAACCTCCACTTCGTTGTTGGACTGCGATGATATTTTCTTTGGTAATCTGCAGAAATGCAGGGTTAGTTCATAGAGTTAAGAAGCAGCGACATAAATGGAATGGACTGCTCATTTAATAGTTAAGCAGCCTCCAAAAACTTACCAAACATAAAAATCACTAAGAGGAGAAAGGTCGCAACTTATCGCTACCGTTTCGTTTGAACTATACCAATTGTCACCAGACTATTTTTTTATGACACTAGATTGTCGGCCTCATATGTTCAAGTCGCTGTGGAAAAACTCGCCAACTGGTCGCGATCACATGCTGGGATAAAAATCGCCAAATCTTACATTAGCACGTGACCATGAGGGGATCGCCTTTAGTTTTGCCAATGCGCAGTCCATTCAATTTTATGTCTCTGTTAAGAAAAGGATGGAAATGCTGCAGGACAGAAACCAATACAAAAAATGGTTTGCCATTTGAATCCATCGATTGCTTTGTGGTTAGCCCAAACAAACACATTTTTTGAATTATTTGGCATGATTCTAAAGTGGTGTTTGCAAGGGCTTACTACATTAATTTGGCGATTTCTGATGCTCTCTAATTAAAAAATATAATGGCAAACTTTTTTTGTATCTGGGAAAAAACTAATATTATCTTATGTAAATTTAAAGCCGCGAGTCGTGTGAAGCGTCGTGCTTGCATCGGAAGGGTTGAGGTTCCGTCCTTGGCGGTGATCGCATTTCTGATTATTGATGTATTGGCGCTTGTATTAGACTAGAGACCTCCGTGTTACTATAATGATGGTAGGGGGCAAGTTACATATGTCACAAAGTCCACAGGTCACTAAGTCCTCCATGTTCCCAAACCAAATTAATACCTCTGGACCAGGGAGTTATCGGCCTTTGATCTGGAACAAAATTCCGAATGAAGAGTACTCGGGAAGAACCACTTGATTTTTTTTTAGGAGTCTTACCTTATGTGTCTGCTTGGCGGACATTGGCGACAGAAAACCGGTTCTCCTTTGGTTCTTCGTTTGTGGTACAAATGTGTCTACTGATCTCTGGCGTGAATCAGAGTTGCCGCGAAAGAAAAACAAATCGAGTAACCGGTTTCTTTATTCCAGTTTAGGCGATTTCTCGCTATCATTGCCAAAGAGGCCTATTGACGAAAGCCATCTACGAAATCAAGTGGTTTTTCCCTAGTACTCTTCATATGTGCGTGAGAACGGGACCTTCCTGTAAAATGGATGTGTCATGCTGGCGAGCAAAAGTCGGACTTCCTCCCTTGTGGCTCTCAATAAAAACAAATGGAGGCAGCCCCATTTCGCCTTAAAATCGGGTAGTTCTCTACTCCGGGCTCGGTTACCGAGTGACATTAGTGAAAACAAGAACACAAATTTAAATCACGTGCTACAGTCAAACAATAGCGGAAACATTTTTTTTCCCAATAAACTCTTGACGAATAAAGTCTTGCTTTTTACTTTGAACTAACGTTGAAAGAGCTGTATAACTTGTCAACATGCATTAATGGTGTAAGTTAATTTAATATGTAGTAAAACGTTTGAAATATTTTTTTGAGGGAGAGGGAGTAGTCATTCCGTTCTGAAAAAATAAAAATACCATTTAATTTTAACTAATTTAACTTACTATGCAATTATAAATTATAAAATCATATGTAAATGAAATGTAATAGTATATTTTAACTTTTACCAGAAATATTAACTCATTTAATTTTTTAGAGTTAATAATATTTTTTTTTACTTTATTATAAAACAGAATTCGTTTAAAAAAACCTAGCAGATTTTATAAAAATATTTATTTCTGTATACTTGACACTGCGAAATAAATGTCCCAAAATATTTCTGGCTCATCACCTAAGAGGCTTACTCCAGATTTGGAGCGGGCTTAGTAAGCTGTTTTCAGCTTAAATGTCAGATAAGAAAAATAATTAAATTTGTTTTTCATTGTATTTCCTCACTTAGAAAAGACGTTTTTTTGTGTAATTTCGTCTCACATAAAGTGTTCAGGACTGCGGTCTTCATTTTGTCTCATGTTTTAGATAAATTAATGCATAAAGCTTATTTTTCGCGTGTCATATTTTTGCCAATAGTCGTTGCCAATTCTTGCAACTTCAACATTGCCAAGTTTACCTACTTTTTTTTCCAACAGGGCTGCTTTTTTTGCTATTAACCCTTTCAGTCCCAGTGATGCCATTTGGCATCATCACTTTCAATATTTTTTTCAAATTTTTTATGTCCCGTTACGACATCAAACACACATCATTCGATTCTTCACACTTTGCTCTATCAGACAATATTTTACTTTAATCTCAATATAAGTCAGAACTACTATTTTTTTTATTTTGAAAATAGTCAACAAGCGTTTCTCTTGAATTTTGATCAGTTCACTTCAGTTCCATATATTTAAAACACAATTTAAACTATTTCGGTTAAAATAATTACTAAATTTTTTTTAATAATATGGTCAGATACCTTAAAATATATAACTCGAAGTGTTTTTAGGTAACATATATTTTTTTATTTTGTTGTTTTCCCCAATTAAAAAATTTTGGCATTGATTCAAAAAACCATATAAAAAATTTAAATGAATTTTTTTTTCTTGCGGAATTCGTATATTTGACCTAAAATAAGCTTATTTTGTGAATATCAGATGTTTCTGTAGTGTAGTATTTTTTTGGGACTGAAAGGGTTAAGAGTATTAAGCCTTCACTATAAAAAATGAATGCTCAAAAATGACGAAATTTTCCTTAATTTTGACGATTCCGTTACTGGCAAATGCTCCGAGTTTTCGGTTCCTCAAAGTGAGGAAATTTGAAACGTCATTTTTATGAGGATTTGAATGTAGTCTAATCTAAAGAAATATTTCGTCATTTTTGAGCATGTGAGTACAACAATGAGATTCAGTTTCCTCAAAATAGGGATACAGAATCGTCAAATCACGATCGTAAAAGTGCGGATTCGCGTTCACTCAAAAGTCACGTGATAGTTTGACGAAACAATCCTTAAAATTAACGAAATGAGGCTTGAGGATTCATGAGTCGTCAAAAATAAAAGTGTTATTTCTGAGAGTGTTTGCAGACTCGGCATGTTCCCTTTGAGGCACTAAATAGGTTGCACACTCTCTGCCAATTTCGATTCTCATATTGAAGAAATTTGAGCTCTCGGTGGATGTTGAAGTATGTCGATATTTAATTTTGCCGGGAAAAACAAAGCAAAAAGAGTACTCAAAATATCTTTTACATGCCAAATAACAATAAAACGACATGCTTGACGACAATTTTCTTATCCATAAAATCTACTGACTCAGTGGGGTTCTAACCAGCAAACTTGAGTATATTAAGCGGGCATGTCATGGGCCTCCAAGCCACTAAACAGGTGGCATTTACTTACCTCAATGAGGCATTTAAGTTGGGTTCTCTATGAAATTTAAATCTTTGCATACTTAACATCCATAGAAAACTCAGATTCATTGTAATCTTTGCGCCAGAATTGGTAGGGAGAGTCGCCTAGATGGTGCCACAAAAAATGGCTCTCAAATCTAGGGAATACGGCGAATCTGCAAAGGCTTAGCCGCCGATAAAGCAGAGCCGTTAAAAAAAAAGGTATATTATGTTTAGTATCCGTTTGTCCCGAGGTTACAATCCCATTTATGTTACTGGAGTGACGGTAAGAAAGTAATTTCTTTTTAATAATTTGTCTGTAAAAGCAGATTTAACGCCAAAATTGCATATTATTCCTATAACATCATTTTAGCCATATAAATTTTTATAATATTTGTTTTGACACATTAGCTGACAGTTTGTCTTGGTTAAACTAAATAATCGTGGCTGGATATTTTACGCCAAAACTGGAACAACTTATTGGTATTATGGAAACCTTTAGCGAAATTATAACCATGGGAAAGTTTCTTATCCTGTCACGCGTTCTCCGTACTGCAGTCATTCATTGGTTGTCTCGCCAAACAAGTTTATTGTCATCCAACCTGGCGATATTCTTCAAAAGACGCCAAATCCAGCCACGATTCTTTAGTTTAACCCTTTTCTATTGTTTTCTGTAAAAACAGCACACTTTTGTTGCACTGTAGGAGAGAGTGTTGTACCTTAGGGCAATTTTGCATTTTAATTTTTTTCTTCGATAATTATAGTCAAAATAAAAATTTAAAAGCAGCATTTCAACACACCAATATATTCCTTTATAATACATTTTTTTAAATTATGGCAGCTTGAAATTAAAAAATTGCCACTCATTTAAAGTAGAGAGAATAAACTGTCCCAAGGTACAATATGATGTTGTACCTTGGGACATCCTTTATAATTCAGTCAATCGTCATACACTTGAACTAATTTGTGTCAGGAAACAAGCTTTATTTTTCTCTTCAAGGAAATACACAAATAAAACTTCAAAATTCAAGAATAATTTAAAAATACAGCAAAATTGCAAGTCCAAATTATTAAACATTATATGATGTAGTCCCAAGGTACAATACGCCTTACTGTCCCAAGGTACAATACACTACATGGTTTATATAAAAGCAAGATAGTGGCCAATCTAAATGCATTATCATTATTTTCTCATAACCAAAATATTTTAAAATCCTCTCTTTTATGAAGAAAATAAAATGCAGTTGACTTTTTGTAAAAGTACAAAGGTAAAAAATTATATTAGAATGAGAAAAATATTTACTTTGGGGTAATGAAATATTTTTTTTTGTCACCAATTCATCAATTCAATGATGCTAGTGTTAAATTTTATTATAATGATGTCTGTTGGTTAAGGCTACTATTAGAAATAAACAATGTATGAATATTTCCAATAGATTCTTAGAAATTGTCAGTGTCCCAAGGTACAACACTCTCCCCTACGCTTGTTCGAATGGACCCCCGCCAAGTTAACTTACTTCGATGACGCTTCCACCTTGCAAATCGCCTTGTCCGGCACTGTGGTCCAGTTGAGTGCGGCCTTGACCATCGCCTCCGCGTTGAGGAGGCCGAAGCCGAACCTGCTGTTGTAGATGAGGCCTGCCGAGTTCCTTCTCCACCCCTTGTTGTGGCGCAGGGGGCGGGACTCGGAGTTCCACACCACTATGTGCTGAACGTCGCGCCACGTCAGGTTAGGGCTGCAACATGAACACTCTTAAGACAAAAGAGTAACTCCTATAAGGGAAGTGCATTTTCGACACTTGAAAGGAGTGAAAATTGACTCCTAAACCTCTCGTAATCGCTAATAATCTCCTTCAAATCGCTCGTTTGTTGTTAAGATTGTTGGAGGTTTTACAAGATTGCTTACAGAAATTCTAATCGGGAAATGACTAGGTTCCAAACAGTAAATATCATCAACAATCGTTTCTCCACTGCATTTCAACACATTAAGAGAAAACATAGATAAACATAGCATCCAGCTATAATTTAAACTTCTAAATGCCAAAATATACTATTTTCCTTAATATTCTTTCACAATTTAACAAAATATTATTTATTGTCTGCTCTATTTATTTGTAGTTCGAAGATTAATGAATATTTATTAAAACAAAAATATTGAAACTACTCCAAACTGCAAAAAATAAATGTAAATTGCGCCACCGTAGCGGCCGGTCCAGACGTACAGACGGGCAAAAAGTATGAAAGTTGGGTCTCTTAGATCTTCGTTTTTTGTAAAAGAATTTTTAAGATTCGATTGGTAGAACGGATTTTGGGAAGGATCTGGTTATGGACAGAAGGACAGACACACTGACATCGACTTCAAGTCAATACCTACTTTTCATCAAATAATTAGTGTAACACCATTCAACTTTCAAATCCCACCAATAAATCAATACATTTAAGGTTAATTATGTACCCTGTAATTTAATTTCAATAACTTAAAAACTTAAAAAATTCTATAGCAGCTACTATTTGGGCATGCTCGAGCTTGTTATGACGTTCAACAGGTAACTAAAAAAGTCATAAACCAAATCTTAAACATTTATCTCTTTACTTTTTTCAGCAATACTTTTAATTTATTTATATAGATTTATTCAACAATATAATGTTTTTTTATTAAAGCATCACGTATTTTTTTTAATATTTAAATATCCACCTGTAGCATAATCAAAAGCAATTTCCGATATCAGTTTAATCATGCGAGATAACTGGAAAATATTTTCGTTAATTAATTAAGAAATAAACCAAAAATAAAAAACGATTTTGCCAGATAATTTCACTGAAAATTTTATATATTTTTTTACCTAACATTGACAAATCCTTTCTTAAAGCGGTTTTTTCTTTCAGTTTTCATTGTTGTCTCGTCTTAGTGATAAAAGTTAATATAACTTTTATACGAGTTAATTAGAAAATTTTAATTATAAAAGTAAATGTTAAAGTTTTATATGGTAATTAACCTCAAACATAAATGAAAGTCAAGTTTTTATAACTTTCGTGATCTAAGCAAATTTTCGTTCTTCCGGCTGTTCTATAAGTTTTCTATTTTTAACTTACCGCAAGAAGAATCATTGTTACCGAATCTCATTTGGAATTAGAGAAAATAAATATAAAGCATAATTTCCGTTTCTTTTTTTGCTGATGCCATCATTCTAAAAATAATTTTTACAGTTAAAGAGGTTAATAATATTCAGAAATTCATCGTTATCGTAAAATATCTTTTAGTTTGTGTGTCATAATACTTTTCTTTGTAAAACATAGGATGCATATGGCTTCATTAATGGCACCTTAAATAATTGAGGTGTTATCCAATGGCAACTGTGGCGGCCACGTGTGCTGGGACTTCAGTAACATCAACTTTTATTTTAAATCCTACAAACAAACCGTCCGGCAGCTAATTCGTCTAAATTGGAACGGCCACGCCCACAGTGACAATAAGCTACGTCAAACAAAGAATTCCTCGATCCGTTCAAATTGTCCATTGTTAGATAATTTTAAATTATTTTGATTAATGGGGGGGGGGGGGGGGCGATGTAATTTTCAAAAGGTTATTTGAATAACTACACAAAAACAAAGGTAAATTAATTATGTCTTTGTTTAACCCTCTAATGCATGAGTTTTTATTTTCATCCCCCAAAAAATATATATATGTATCTTTAATACTCACACATTATGGGAAAAATACTGAAATTTTTTTAACAGCATTAAAATTTAAATAATGTCAATTTTAAAATTTTTTCTTCATATGAAAAATACCAACTACAAAGTCCCAATTTTGACTAGAAAACTACTAAATATATTTCAAAATACTCCTTTTTATCTATAGTTAATTTCTCAAAACAATTTATTTGTATTTAGTACTAATATTATTATACTTTGAATACTGCCAAAAACGTAATTTCACAACAGTTAATAACCTCACAATTAAATTTTGGATACTTTTTTACTGCTGTCATCTATGAGTATTATTAGTAACTAAAACTTTAAAATGGATAGTACGAAAAATAAAATTTATCGAGAGGGAGCTCTAATTTAATAGAATAAAATGGATTATGTTACTTGCTTCCAAATGGAGACAGTATGCATTAGAAGGTTAACTGCTTGACTCCAAAAATGAAGCAACGGTTATGCAAAACGTCAAGCTGAACAAAATAAGCCCAAACGTCATGAGATTAATTTCCATTTTCAAATTATTTAGACCATGCAATTAAGAACACTCATTCCCTTTAATGCAGCAAAAGACAAATAAAAACAGACATTCATCTACTAAATTTCCAGCAAAAGGACAAGTAAAAGCAGCATTATTTGATTAGGTTTACCCACCAAAGTAAAAGCCAATTCCCAACAGAATAAACTGCGAGGCATTCTTAGGGCTCGTTAATTAAGCCGATGTCAACAACATTGTTAGATTGACTTTTTTTTGTCTTTAGGGGTAAAACCAAGATGCGCAATCGATAGGGCATAGATTTTCAAGATGTTATTTCATTGATTAAAACAGTACAGCAAAAGTATTTTGTGTCGAAAATCAGTTACTGCATTCAAAGCATAAAAAAATATATATTTTATACACTGCTCACAACAATTAGTGGAGCAAATAATTCAAACAATTTCAACCCCAATGTTTCCATTTGGAATCATTAGCTTGCGATTTTTTTTCTCACTAAATTGAACTTGCACTAATTTATCGTTAGATGGAATAATCATATCTTTTGAAGATTTAAATAATGCCTTTTTTATTTAAATGAAAATATGAAAATACGTTAAAATAAAATTCACTCCCAAAAAATTTTATGAAATGAATTGTCCCTAAATTCACGCTAGAATTCTCAGATGTTTAAAAATTGAATTTAAAAAAAAATATCGTAATAATTTATTCATAATTTATGATTCCAATTTTTTTCTCCCCTAAATTTTAGTTCAAAAATTAATATTTCAACCCTTGTTTTTTACCATTTCATTCTGCATACATAATGAATTTATTTAACATATTTTTGATTTTTGGAAGGAAAAACAAAAAGTTAAAACTGAAAGGGTTAACTAAAATACGCAAAGTGCTCCCCTAATTGTTTTGAGCAGTGTACAAAGGCTCTATCTGGACTTCCTTCACCTTCTTTAACATCCCGAAGCTCAAGTAAAAATACTGAGAGTGTGTAATGCTACATGGCTTTAAAACAACACTCAATAAATCAATACGTAATTGAACTCAATTATGTAATTTTTAAGATTATTTTCTTAAGTTTAAAAACTAACGAAGTTTTGTGGCAGATTGCGAGATATTTGCAAAAACCTTATTATGATGTCCGACAAGAACTAGAAATTAGTATACCAATTTTGATTTCTGGAGCTCTTTTAGTTCAAGCTGTAGAGGGGATTCAGCCAGACAAATAGTCTGCAGACATAATAATGATCACAAATGATTATCTTTTTTTTTTTAGAATAAGCTGCCATAAAAATGTAAAAAAATTCATAATATTCATTTCGGAGTTTGAACCCCATCGCCTGCGAATTCGAAAAGTACTGAGATAAGTAAATAATAATAATAATAATATCCCTTAGTCATTTAAAAGTAATTGTAAATACAGCGGTTAACTTACGTTTTAAGACCAGTTGATAGATAGTATAAATTATAATAATGGTCCATGACCATTTAAGTCAGTCAGAAATTAGAAAAATAATAGCATCAAATTCTAAGAAAAAGAATAGCATCAAATTCTAATGATAACAAATTAGTGAATTAAATATAAGAGTAAGATTTTGATTCACATACATTTCAATTTTCTAAGACTAAAAAGGTAAAACATATTCATTTAACAAATGCCATTGTTAGTAGTCAGTGCAATTTAGTTAATTATAAGTAGAAAAGAGGAAATAAGAAAATATATCCATGCATTTTAATATTTTTTAACCCTTTTATGTTTAAATTAATTGCGATAGCTTACATTAACAAACTAAAAGACGAACAATAAAACTTAACTTAATTCTGGCTTAAAGGATAAAGATGTACGTCAAATGGGAAGTTAGAAAGAAAAGACACAATTTAATTTTATTGTAGTGGAAGGGGGCACTCAATTGGATTGTGTTGTAAAAAATTTTTCACAATAATTAATGGTTATGAATATAAAATTTAATTACGAATATTTACTGACATACATTAATACTGGCCTGAAAAGTTTAATGCTTTCATTCGACCTTTGTTATTTTTTTGTTGCTTGTCAAATTCAATTGTTTCCTTATAACAAAATTCCTTTCTTATTCTTCAAGTATACTTCAAGCTGAATTTCCATTGCAACGGAAGTATTGCGGTGAAGCACTATTCAGATCATTTTTTTTCTAGTATTACAACCGTTTGAAAGCTCTACTTTAATTTCCACCGTCCTCTACAATATCCAAACAAATAACAACTTTTCTATTATCCCGAAAATCCAACATCATTTGCCATTTTCCATTATTCTTAAAGTATATAGTTTAAGCTGAATTTCCATTTCAACGCAAGTATTGCAGTGAAGAACTATTCAGACAATTTTTTCTAGATTTACAACCGTTTGAAAGCTCAACTTAAATTACCACTTTACGATACCAAGAAAATAATTTTTCTATGATCCCCAAAATCCGACATCATTCGCCCTTTTCCCTTATTCTTCAAGTAAATACTTGAAGCTGAATTTCCATTTCAACGCAAGTATTGCAGTGAAGCACTATTCAGACTATTTCTTCTATTTTTACAATCGCTTAAAAGCTCAGCTTGCCACCATCCTCTACAATATCCAAGCAAATAACTTTTCTATGATCCCGAAAATCCGACATCATTTGCCCTTTCCCACATCGCCCATATAGCTACTATTTTTCACTAATGTCGCAAAAAATACTTTCTCTTTACCAAGAGGCTATATTAATCTTTAGAAAGTTACGGCTTCTATTTAGAAAAGTTCTATCCAACTCTAGATCATTTATGAATACATTTTGTTTATAAAACTTCAACGAAAACAGTGGGAATAAAATAATTAAACTATTTGCAAACCATGCGTTATTTAGTTGTTAAAGTGGTCAAATGTTATTTATTAGGAAAAAAATAACGTTTAGCATGGTCTGTTCCACAAGCATTTTCTGTTGATTGAAAATGTCAATTACAATTTTGTCAAGTTAGTTCAGGAAAGTGTTCACCTTTCCGGAAAAGTGGATAACGGACGTTGCTATATTAAAAGTGGATCTTACTTCAAAGCATTCACATTTGTGGTATTATCAATGAGTTGGTGCCACATAGCTAGGCGGTTTTGTCTGTAATGTATTAATTGTTCAGATGCAATACATTATTACATTAACAAAATTCACATATAATTTAACTATTTCTAAACCATGCGTTATTTTCTTTTAGAAACTGTCAAACGTTATTTACTAGAAAAAAAATAAAGTTTAGCAGAGTCTGTTCCAAACGCATTTTTTGTTGAGCGAAAATGTCTATTATAATATTGTTAAGTTAATTCAGGAAAGTTTTTAACTTTCCGGAAAAGTGGATAATGTGTGTTGTGATATTAAAAGTGGCTCTTACTTCCAGGGTGTACATTTGCGGTAGTATCAAGGAGTGGGTGAAACATTACTACAAAGTTTGCCGTTGTTATACTAAATAATGTTCCCTTTCAGATTCAATACATTTCTAAGTAAAAAAAAATTGAAACTTGGGTGAATAAACTATCAATCCATATGTGAGCCATTTTTACGCGTAGCAACAGGGCCCGTCCGTGGCTGAGTGGTTATGACATCAGCCTAGGGATTCAACCCTCTCAGGAGTGCGGGACTCGAAACCCACCTACTGGCAGTCATCCTATAAATCGGATCTGTGCTGGAAATAGCAGTAAAATCCTCCATTCATCCCGGATGGGCCAGAGTACACTGGGACAGACGTGCTTGTTAAATCTGTCCAAAGAGTAGCGTACGATGCCGCTCGAAGTTCCGTTGGTTACCCGCTCAGGTTTAGACCTCGTCACTTGACCTGGGTTCGAAATTACGAGGTGTTATTGGCTGTATTAAAGCTCCTAAAGGAGACCAGAAATATGCAGCCGGAAACAATTACCTTAGCTCACTTTGCCTTACATAGCAACAGCTAATACATAGTTTTGTGGCCTCTCCGTGGCCGAGTGGCTAAGGCGTGAGCCTCAGGATCCAACCTTCTCAGGTTCGAATCCCACTTACTACCAGTCATCCTATAAATCGGATATCTGTACTGGAAATAGCAGAAAAAAAAATCCAACTCGTGACGGATGGGCCCGAGTACACTGGGACAGACGTGCTCGTTAAATCTGTGGAGTCCAAAGTCCCGACGGCGTCAGCGTACGATGTCGCTCGAAGTTTCCGTTGGGTGCCCGCTCAGGTGTCGATCTCGTCACTTGACCAGGGTTCTAAATTACGAGACGTTATTGGCTGTGTTAAAGCTCCTGACGGAGGCTAGAAATAGGCAGCCGAAACCATTACATTACCTACATAGTTTTGTAACGGGTAAGATCACTTCAGCCGCCCCGGTGCCGCAATCGTTAGAACGCTATCCTTTGGAGCTGCTGGGGTCGGGTTCCAATCCCGGTCAGGCACGGATGTTTGTAACCGTCAATAAATATTGTTATTTGTCTATGTGTTATTCCTTTCTTTGAGACTGTTAATATTCTTTCTGTGTCTGTCCCACTTGACGAAAGCTTATAAGCGGTTCTCTGAACAAGCACACAAGGTGGAATATGTATGTAACATACCCATACCATAGTTCACTTCAAAATCGATTTCAAAACTGGAATACTGGTTGGAAATATCTCTCTCCATGCCTCTCTCTTTCTATCTGTACGTGTATCATGTCCAAAAGCAAGAAAACTAGCGTTAGTTTTCTCACCAAAAACCAATCTCACTTCACTCAGCCCTGCGAGTCTCAGACCCATGCTGCGGGTATCGCATAATCTTTGAATATGTTTGTGAAAAAAACATTATTTACTACTTTTCTATCTTCTTTTCAACCGTTTGGCGCACTTTGCGAGTGTTGTTTACAAGAGATTTGAAAACATGGAAAACATCGATGTGAAATTCGACCGCATCCTCTACAAAGCAGCTGCGTTGTGGGATTGCACGACCACGTTCAGTGCTTTGCAAATATTTGAAATGCATCTAGATATATAATATAATGTCTCCTGGGCATTGAGATCGAAATTCAAAAGAAATAGTGTGGTAGTACATTTTTGCGGCGCTGGATTTGAATATATATTGGACTTGAAAAAGAAAATTCACGCTGTGTGACACGTATGGCCGTGTGGTTTGGACCATTACGCTAGCAGTCTGCGCGCTGTAACGGGTGCGGGTTCGTTTCCTGCCATCGCCTTGTGTGTATTTTCCTTTCTCTGTGAGAGTAAAAATTCTTTCTGTATCTGTCTTAAATGACGAAGGCTTATATGAGCGGGTCTCTGATCAAGCACACAAGACGGAATGTACCTACACCCTCCCCTCCCTCCTACCTTCTAAAGCTGTATAGAATATTTTTAAAGAACGGTGTTTTTGTGACAAATCTAGATTACTTACTATAGTTCCTACAGTAGTACTTCCTATAGCACTACTTACTATAGAGTTCTATAATATCAATTTCCACATATGGTTCGATTATCTTGTTGAAAATTTATTCTGTAAAGTTTTTAAAAAAATCGAGCTAATTTCAAAAAGAGTAGGATCTAAAGGTACCGCACGTTCAACCGCACGTACGGTCTTTTCCCCGCGGCTTGTGAAAATCACAATTTAATTAACATTGTCCTTATAGGACATGCGGCAAATAAAACCTGATCTTTAGTGTAAAACGGGCCATTTACTTACTTGGCTTCCAGCACCAGGGCTACGACTCCGGCAGCTAAAGGGGCGGCGGCAGAAGTACCTGTATGGTGAACCGTGCACCCGTTGTGGAGATCGGCAGTGGCCTGGTAAATACAAAATTGTTCATTAAGATAAACTTTGTTTGATTAAATTTGAAGGTTATAGTTTGAAAGATTATTTTGTTTTCTAATTAAAATTATAATTTTATAGACAGTTTTTATAATTAAGACGCATCTCTATATTGCAATCTCTAATATTGCAATAGAACTTTTTTAGTAAGAGTTCTATTGCAATATTTGTTGATATTTATGTACACCCTTGAACATTCATGACAAAAGCTTCTTAATTATATTTTGAAAAAAATACACTTATTAAGTTATATATAAGTGCTTTATTCACTAACACAGCAAATTACTCAAGTAAGCACTGAAATGAACCACATACTTGCTAAAACAACTATCACCCATTCTGAAGAATAACGGGGGTGTAAATCATATGAAAGGAATATTTGCGAAACTATAACATTCTCCATTATTTTAACAGTACAGAAACATTTTAGATATTACCTTTTACATGGTTTCGTCGTGAAAAGTGGAAAGAAGTATTGTTCAATAAGAAATTTAAAGAGATGTATTTCAATAGGGAGTAACATTGACATTATTAAAAATACGTCGTTAATGTAATTTTGAAATTTTTAATATTATTTAAAGAAAATTCTTTTAAATATCTACTATCTCCCATATTCACTACGTAGTTTTAGGAATATACTAAAGAGTTTTGAAATTCAAAGCCGCCACACATTTTGGTTTAAAAATGCCTTTTGTATATTTTTCGTTAAAATAGCATCACTTTAATTTTAAAATAACTTTTCCGCAACATTTCATATGGTATAAAACGAAAATACCATACTTAGACTTAATTTTAGTGTTTATCTTTGTAATTTGATTCAGAAAATATAAGGATTTACGTGGAAAAAAAAGATAATTATTATTAAATATAGAATATCATAAAAACCAACGTGATCTTCATAAACGATTATATCCATAAGAAATACGCTCACATAAAACTTTCACAAAATAAAATATCCCGAAGGACATAACATATAATTTAAAAGAAAAGGGCAATGACCAGCGTTATCTAAAGTTACAGCTCATTTTATGCAAAGTTACAGAGTACCTAATATCTTCTGCACTGACTTCTAATATTGGTGTTATTTTCAATCTGAAACTCTCCGACAAACAAAATTTTCAGAATCTGTTTGTTTCAACAAAATATAGGAAAATATTTCTTCACAACTTTCAATTGCCCTTCAATATATCAATGCATTTAATGGTAATTATATACCCTAAGATGATTTTAATAAACTTAACACCTGAAAAGTTAAATGGCAGCTACCATTTGCGCAAACCTTATTATGACGTCCGACAGGTACTAGGAACTCGTGCACCAAATTCGAAGTTAATAAATCTTTCAGTTGAAACCTGAAAAATAGAGTCTGCCATACATGGCCTGTTCTTAGAAATCTCAGACTATAAGCATATCCTATGTTGGGGCCCCTTTTCGGAAAATGTTATTATGATTTCCAGTAATGATGATGCTATATGAAATATGTATCAAATTTTTGCTACTATTTTATATGCTTCCTTCGATCAAAATAATAACGTTAGAACACCGATCCACACCGGACACCGATTACTAGAACACGTCCTGCTAAAACATCGATCAAAATAATCACGTTAGGTAAATTTCTGAGTCAAAATTGAGCAAAAAACGAAGTGGAGTATTATATATATTTTTTGTTTATTGATATTTTGGGGATTTACAGCATTTAGCATAATAGAAACTGAAATTTAGGGGCCCCTAAAACATGGGGTCCCTAGACCCGTGCCTAACGAGCCTTATGGAAGAACAGGCCCTGCAGCCATTCACGATACGGTTTCATGCTTTTTTCCCCGAAAAAGCCGACAATGCGAATCGGACGGAATACGAAGAAATTAATTGCAAGAACAATTGAAGATTAACAATTAATTATTGGTAAATGTAACCACAATTCATCAATTATAATTGTGGAAAATTACAACTTACGGTTATTTAATTGTCAATTGTAGTAACAATTAATTAATTTTCTATTGTTTTGTTAATTTTAATTAAAAATAACAATTAACCACTTTTTTATTCGTCTGTCTAAGACTTACAGTTTAATTTTCCTAAATCTTTTCTCATTTCGTTTTAATTCATAAAATTAATTGTTAGTTTTAATTGTTTCATTAAACAACAAAAAGGTTTAATTGCAATTATTTTAATTGTGACTTATAATTAACATACGTTAAACAAATTAATTTAATTCAAATGTGCAATTAAAAGTTCAATTGCGATTAATGTAATTGTAATTAATTTAACTACAATTACTTTTTTTAGTCAATTAACAATGGCGGGATCTGATGGTTCCCTGCTTCATCCCCCACAATCTAGAAAGGAGTGCTGCAGTCGCCCGCTTTCGCATGGCCACCAGACACAATTATCTGCAGGCCCATCTCCGCCGCATTGGTGTGACCAACACGGACATTTGCCCGCTCTGCGCGACTGAAAGGATGGTTGCTGGCCACTTGTCGTCGTGTATTGGACTTCCAACACCTCTCCCCTGACTTGGTTTCACGCTACTGGGAGGCTCGCCGTCTAATGGCTCAACCGCCACCGACGGGCATTGGCTAAACTAAACTAACTAGTCAATTAATAAGATAATTGACAAATTAGCTGATTAATGCCCAATGTGTACTCACTATCACACTAATATGTACTCACTATCTTCTGGTCGGAATAAGCTCCACTCGAATAGGCCGTGGTCATCGTAGATGCGCACTTCTCCCCGTACCACGGGAAGTCCCCGTGTTGGCTGGCGCTCCCCACCGACAGCGTGTAGATCGAATTGGTGTATCCGTCGCAGTTGCAGTTGTCTCCTTTGGAACCCCCGTTGCCGGAGGCCCACACGTAGATCACACCTTTGCCCTTACGACCCTGGAAGTAAAAATAATTTTTTTTTAGTACACGCATTAGTATTCTACTATACCATTTCTAGCCAGAATGAAAGCTTCGAAAAGACTCTCTCTTCCCCCATCCCTTTACTGGGTTTTCTGCGAAAAGGGGGGAACATCGCTTATCTAATCCTAGCGCGTTTGAGGTATACAATCGAAACAGTTAGTACTTCCCCATGTAGGGTGGGGAAAAAACCGAAACAGCTATAAATCACCCCGTTCCAAGAAAACCGCACTAATGGATGGGGGAGAAAATGCTTACCAAGCTTACATACTAAATAGACCTACTATGACTACCACGAAATTCATCTTGCCATTTATTAGCCCTTTAAACCTCTTAAAGACCGGAGCAAAATCCCACACGAATATTCTTAATCTAAACATGCTCTTTTCATATAAATATATGCTAAAAAATATGTTTTTCAACGAAGTTTAAAAAATATATATGTTTAATAGTTACTAGGGACACGCGCCTTAAATTCTAAAAATACACATTCTTGTGCTATAAATGCAATAAAAAAGGCCGTATCACTTATTTGTAGTTATTGATTATTTTAACATTGTTTCTAATGCAAAACGCCTTTAAAATAATTACTAAAACAACTTTTTGAAAAGTTTGAAAAAATTAAACAAAAAACTCTACTTTCGTATTGATCCTCGTTCAGCTTCATTTTTTATAGAAATAAATGACTGATACCTGTAATCAAAGGCTGATAACTGATATTTGATCATCTTCTATGGGACCACTTCAATTTCGGAATTAATTAACGTGCTAATTGTTTGTGGGGCGGTTTTAAAAAATGTCCCCAAATGGGGATCCACACTCTTAAAACAAACGAACGAATTTACCTCAATCTGAGTAATTTTCCCTCCTCCAGTCTTGAAAATGCACTTCTCCGAAATTAGTAGATCCTTTATGTGTTAAGCCTCCAACAGGATCACTCCAAACGAGTGATTTTAACTTAGTCTGAGTTAATATTCACTCCTTTCCAGTGTCGAAAATGCCCTTTTGCAACTGGAGTAGATTTCACTCTCTTGATTTAAGAGTGCAGGTCGCAAGAGGTTAACTACCACTCTAGCGTTTCGGGGAGGGTATACGTCATAATTAGGGGAGTTGGGCATTGTGGGATAATTCCAAGCAAAAGTGCCCTCTCTGTAGTGTTAGTCAAGTGCGCATAAAGGATTATCGCAATTTTTTTTTAACGTTTAATGAAAAAAAAAATAGCAGATATGCTTATCTACACTTTTTGCAACTAAAATGTAATGTACTTTATTTAATAGGAATTATTTTTCAAATTAAATTTTTTTTAATTGTGACTTACACTACAGTTACATGGAATTAGCCTGTGATAATTTGCTGGAAAAAAGCATTGAACTGCCGTTTGTCGCTGATCACCAGTTTGCCCTCATAACTCTTCCATTCATTTTTTCTAATTTTGTGTTAAATTAAAAGTTATACCATTATGGTTCCCCTTAGTAAAGATAAAGAAAATTCAAGTAAACGATATTAAGATATATCATACTTAGCTTCTAAGAAGTCTTATCTAAAAATCAACAAAAGAATCATTAAGGAATCATCGGACATAATGCCTGATTTAATGCGACTGTTTTCTTGCTTGGATGTTTTGGGATTAATTTTATTGATTTAGGTGTTCATTGATTATTTCATGTAGAGGGGACCGGGATATATAGGGTTTAATAATACGTAATTTCTTTTTTAGCTTCCACACTACGTTTATAACGTAAAAAGTTTAAGGTTTTATAATCGTTCAGTCCGTCTGTCTGTCACACACGTTCACAGAACGAACCGCAAGTCACACAAACAAGTAGGATACGTAATTTTGAAGCAAAAAATTAGTTTAAGCTACATTCCAAATTTCATTAAAAAATTTAAATTAGAAATTTATTCAAAATTTAAATAATTAAAAATTTAATCTACATTGAAATAACATGCAAATTCCATTTTTTATTCAATATTTTCACTGTTGCCATGACAACAAACGAACAAGAAACATTATTTAAAATAAAAATAAAATACTTGAAAAAAATACTTATTTTTATGATATAATTCAATTTGGATTTTTGTAACAGCACAATAAAATTATTTTTATGGTTCATTATATAAGTATGAAGAAAGATACATAAAAAATTCTAAATTTGCATAATATGTAAAATTTCGCTTGTATTTTTAAAGCAAGAATTTTACTAATTTATTTTTTGAAATGTAAACTTGTGGCTGCAAAAAGATATTTATTAAAAACATACATCATTATTCTTCAAATTTTAAAACAATTAGCAAACGATAAAGATTATTTTTCAAATCTGCAGAAGAAGATTGAAGAAAATTATTATTTTTGGCTTATAAAAGTTTGAATTAGAACTAGCTAAAGGCCCTATTTGGCGAATTTCTTTCTGAGGTTAAGTTAGTTTGTTCCTGTTTAGCGTAAATGTTGTGTGGAAGCGGTGTAAGTGACAGATTCTGTAACAAACCAACTTGTTTATTCAATATTCTCACTGTTGCCATGACATCAAATGTCCGAGAAACTTTATTAAAAATATGAATAAAATTCTTGAAAAAATATTTATTTTTGTGATATAATTCAATTTGGATTGTTTTAATTGCACAATAAAGTTATTTTGAAGGTTCATTATACATGAATGAAGAAAGATGCATAAAAAACTCTAAATTTGCATAAAAATATACAAAGTTTCGCTTTTATTTTAAAGCAACAATTTTACAAATTTATTTTTCGAAATGTAAACTTGTGGCTGCAAAAAAGTAGTTATTTATAAAATATATCATTATCCTTCGAACTTCTAAAAAAATTAGCAAACGATAAAGATTAATTATCAAATCTGCAGAAGAAGATTAAAGAAAATTATTAATTTTATAAAAGTTTGAATTAGAACTAGCTTAAGGCCCTGCTTGGCGAATTTGTTTCTGAGGTGTTATTAGCGTGTTTCCTGTTGTGCATAAATGTTGTGTGGAAGCGGTGTAAGTGACAGATTCTGTAACAAACCAACTTGTTTTTTAACATATGAAGAGTACAGTAGAAGAACCGCTTGATTTATTAGGAGTCATTCCATAATTGTGTCTACTTGGCGGACATTGGCTACAGGGAACCGGTTTCTCTCTTTCTTCTTTGCTTAGTCCAAGCGTCGGAATCGTGCATCGCGTGAACTCCATAGAAACTGGTTTCCTCACACCAGTTTAGGCGATTACTCGCTATCATCGCCAAAGAGGATGATGAAGAAAGTCTTCTACGAAATTAAGCGGTTTTTCCCCTGTACTCTTCATATGATTAATGTGCAGTACATTTAAATACTATGAGTTATTCCTCGACAATTGATACTGTTACAACTTTTAGTGCAAGGATAAACAGGAATTCTAGAACTTTCCAACTGCTAAACGATTTGGATCCTTTGTATATACAGTTAAAAAGAAGATGGAGATGTTCGATAACGATTTCTCGCTATATTTGCCAAAAAGACCTATTGAAGAAACCCTTCTACGAAATCAAGTGTTTTTTTCCGTTGGACTCTTCAATTATGATTTTACCACACAAAATTCGTTCTGCAAATAGTGGTAGCAAGAAGAAAGTACTAAGTTTCCAGTGCAACCTTACATTATTTTTTACAGTGTAAATGTTGTGTTGTTGTTCCTGAAAAAGCTTTTTAAAATAGTTATATCTGAGAGTTAGGTCTCAAAATCGCTCTCACCTGCTTGATGCCTTTCTCCAGGGCTTCGATGGCCAGTCGTTTTGGTCCGTCGACTGTCTGCCCGTCGTCATTGGGGCCCCACGAAGCACTGAAGACATCGATGTGGTTGAGGTTGTGGGCGAGAGACACGGATTCGACAGCATCGTTGACTATACCGTCGAGCATTCGGATACCTGAAAGCGAAGAAATGTAATTGTGGACAGGTGTGAACTTTAAATTAATGTATCCTGCATCACATAACGTACTTATTTGATAGTGTAAAGAAGAGTCGGGGTGTGATCATACATCACATCCTGACTTAGTTTCTACAAACTGTAATTTTTGTTGTTGTAAAGTGTCAGGTTTTAGAAATATTAAGTTTAGAATAGTTAAGGAAATGTAATAATGGACAGGTTTTAACTAAAAATTGAGGTATCCAGCATCACAGGAACTCCTGACATGGTCTCTACAAACTAATTTTTTTGTGAGTAAAAGTACAGCAAATTTTGAGGTTATTGTTTGCATCACAGTTGTTGTAGTGTTTGTGTTACAGCAAAGTGACATTTTCTTGACTTGCCGAATCACATGAAAAACTTACTTCAATGGTGTTTAAATAGAGAAAATAGTTGCATCTAATCAATGCCAGTGAAACAAACGTTTTTGCTCGTATGACACAACAAACATTACATTACATGTAAATTAACAGTGTTTGGTGATGACAGCAGTTTTAATATCAAGGTAAATTGCAGAGATATTTTTTTTTACAGTGCACTTTCAAAATGTTTGTTCCCCCATAATAATGGCACATAACAGCTGAAAAGGTTGTGTGGCAAAATGTTTTACGATATTTTCGATATCAGGTTGAAACATATTCAGATTTCGGAAACAAAAACCTGAGAAATATTTCAACAGAAATACCGAAAATATGGTGAAGTATTTCACCGCTCTAGGAACACTTTTTTAATGAAAAGAAGCTAAAAAAATGAAACAGTGTAGCTATAGCAATGAGCTTTTTTGAGATTACATACATTATTATTTTTAAAAGTATATTAGTTCACTTGGGACATACATGACGTTTACTTCTACTATCTATAGATAGTACTTTACAAAAATATAATATTGATATATCGTCTAAATTTTCATGTAAAATCTTTTTTTTTATTTAACACTGTAAACAAATTTTAGCAGCATTTACCATCAAGGGGTGCTGTATTTTATCACTTTCAAATAAGCTGTACTTTTCGTACGATCTAGTTTGAATTCCTGATTGGTCGAAAGAACAAATATGCAACCTCTGAAACAGATGGCACCTATTGAGAACATATTTGTTCCATTTGATTACGAAACGAAAAGTTGATGTATCCAAAGTACTGCAAAGGCCGCGAAGGTGTAGTTGTCAGTGTGCTTGGCTTCTTTGCCGCTGACGGGGTTTCTTATACGGGTTGAGAAATGACAAATGACAGTAAGCGCCCTCTAGAAGGGAAGAGCATAGGCGTTATAGCCCGTTACCCCGCTCGCCAGAAGAGACAGTCACAAGAGACACACAAAGAAGGACGACACAGACACATATACAAATAACAACAATTATTGACAAACACAAACATCCATGCCTTACCGGGATTAGAACCACAACCCAGCAGCTCCAATGGCTAGCACACTTACCATTGTGCCGCCGGATTGGCTTTTTAAAAGTGTTTTTTGTTTCATATTGACTTACCTCCTATACCTGCGTTGTAAGCTACACCCACTCCACATTTAACATTATTCGCAGTCATAGCTACTTCACCAGCACAACGTGTTCCATGACTAAAAAAAGAACTTTTATGAGCAAAAAACAGAATATTTGATTTTTATTGAAAATGAAATCCATTTTTATGTGGACCTTGTTTTAAATGACTTTGTCTGAAAAAATCTAATTTATTAACTCAAGTTTAACCCTCTAATATCTCAAGTTTTACCCTACTGTTGCCTATGGCAACAAGTAACGTAATCCAATTAATTATATTAAAGTAGATATATCTCTCTCGACAAATATGTGTTGTTGTTTTTTTCATCTATTACATTCCATTTTTAAGTTTTAGTTACTAATAACCCTCATAGATGACAGTAGTAAAAGTTCATTCAAAATTAAAGAGTGAAGTTATTAACTGTTGTGAAATTACGTCTTTGGCAGTATTCAAAGTATAATAATATTAGTACTAAATTACAAATAAATTGGTTATGAAAAAATAATTATGGTTCAAGAGGGTTATTTTGGAAATATATTTAGTAGTTTTCTAGTCATTCTTAAGAAAATTGGAATTTTGTAGTTGGTTTTTGCTATATTGCAAAGATTTTTTTTAAAAATTATTATTTCAATTCCAATGCAGTTTATTTTTTTCAGTTTTTTTCCCATAATGTATGAGTATTAATGATACAAACATATTTTTTCGGGATGAAAAAAAAATCATGCATTACAGGGTTAATCACATTCATTATAAAAACATTTTCTTTGATGTTACACTAAGTTTACAAATCATACTTAATTAATCTACAGATTCATTTACAATTTTTTAATAAATTTATGCATAGCTTTTGCGTTTGAAGTTTCAAAAACGGCATACTTGTTCGAGTCTGAGGCGTCATATCTTGGATACGGGTCATCGTCATCATCATTAGTATCCCAACTTGCTTTAGGGTCCTACAATTGAAAATAAGAAATTCTTGATATTAAGCCTATTAGGCTTCAAGGCTACCACAATTAAAAAAAAGAAATTCTTGATATTAAGCTTATTAGGCTAAAAATCTCGCATTTTGTAAAGCCTTGAATAATATTTTTATACACCTTTTGGAATTTATTAAAGTTGTACCTTTTAATTCATTTGATAGAATAAATTCTCAAAAAATTAGTGATGTGTATAAAAAAAATTTAAAAACATTTGCATGGAAAAAAAATCCCATTACAGCAAATAAGTTTTTTTAAAAAATAATGGGAAAGTATTTTACAGTAATTTTTTACCAGCACTTTAGAAGGACATAGTCTTTCATTTTGGAACTGAACTGATGTATATCCGATTATTTAATTTTTTTATATTAATTACGATAGCGGCTCAGTGGCTGAGAGGTTAAACGTGTCCGCCTCGTAAGGCCAACATCGCGGGCTCGAGCCCCGTCTAAGTCGTCAGATTTTCTGAATGGGAAAATCTTAGGCACGCATGTCATGTGATTATGTGGCATGTAAAAGATCCCAGGAGGGCCCATTTAGCTTGGGCTCTCTCGGCAAAATTAAATATCGACATGCTTTAACATCCAGAGAGAACTCAGATTCATTGTAATCAGGGCGTCAAAATTGTTAACGACAGTCGCTCATATGGTGCCGCAAGAAAAATGGCTCTCAGTTCTGGAGAATATGCCGAGTCTGCAAAGGCTTGACCACCAATGTTGCAGCCCATTAGGATATAAAATATTAAATATGATTTGAGATTTGAATTTCATTTCAGACTATATTGTAAAATCTTTAAACTTTTTAAGCGAAAAACTAGTTTTAATTAAAAGTTACAGTTAGTAGCAGTTAAAAACTGTTTTTGATAAAAAATTTAATTAGACTCATAATGTTTCTAGATATAGTACATTACATTGATTATATGCTTACATAGTTCTGTTTGATATCTGTGTGATTCCATTCTAAACCTGTAACAAAAATTTTTTGTAGCAATATTTTATTTTGAAACAATTTATATTTTTGTACTTAAATGAAACACTAAAGTTAACGAAAATATTATTTTTATTGAAACATTACAATCAATAAAAAATATATTTAAATAACTTTCATATTATTTGATTACATTTAAGAGCTACGTTCCCATGATAAAGGCTTTTCTTCATGTTTTATCGGAAACACATATTGCTGTCATTATTACGTTGTATATTATAATTGCATCTACTTCAGTTTCTAAATCCATGCAAATGCTTGTGTAAGTCAACTCAAGCAGTTTGTTTCATTTAATGCCTACTAATGAACATTTCTATTTATATAAAGTATAATGATGCAAAAATAATAAATGTTCATGAATATCTGCTTTTAGATTATAATTTTAATTTAGTCTTAACTTATAATATTTGAAGGATTTAAAACACGGAGTTTAATTTAGTCACATAGAAATATCTATCACATGAAATAAGTATTCTTAAGGGGGGATCATAGTAAACAAAAACCAAAAAATCGAATTTTTGAAAAAAATATTTTCTGATAGATGGAAACCCAATCTATCGAATGAGACCAATTTTGTATAGATCGGTTAATTATTTCTTATAAAAAATTAAAATTATAAAAATAAACAAATGTACCACGCCCCCTTTGAATTACTAATTGTATGCTTGTATTATTTATGTATTACATTATAAAATATGATTTTTTTGTGTTGATATTTGAAAACCAACCACTGGCTCAATGTAAAAAAAAATTCCCGACGATTTACATGAAATTCGGTTAACAAGAAATGTTTCGGTGGTCATTTCGAGTTCGTGTTAACGGGATCGACTGTATTTGTTTTTCGCGTTTTACTCAAAACTATAATTTTCAACACTTAGGTACACTTTTCTCCAAACCTATCGAATATTTTTTAATAATTTTTTTTGTGTGTTATAAAACCATTTTAGATCTATTTAAGTCACCTAATTTAGTCTTACAAATTAAAATAAATATTTTATTATTTTACACTTTTCTTCGTTGAAAATCAGAATTTTTATGAATGTTGAATATAATGTTTTAAAAATAGAATTTAAAAATTATTTTAGGCAAAAAAAATAGGTGACTTGATTAGATCTAAAATGGTTTTATAACACACAAAAGAAATTATTCAGAAATATTTAATAGATTTGGAGAAAAGTGTACCGAAAAAGTACTTGTATTTGTGAAAATTCGTAATTGTATGTTTCAAAAGATGTCTTTTTTCAAAAATAATAATTTTCGAAAATAAGATTCTTAGGAGTAAATATAATAATAAAAGTACAATTTATAATTTGATACAATTTTTTTTATTGTACCATCATTTTTAAATGATTTAGAGCCTTTCGAAATCAATACTAAGAATTGGTCATTTTTGCTGTCGTTTACTATGATCCCCCCTTAAAGGGTTTTTTCTTCATTTTATATACTAAATCAAAGAACCATAAAAGCTAAAACAATAATCATGCATTAGAGGAATAAAAAAACGATTTTAATAACTTTTTAAAACACGTTAGATTTTAGAATGCAGTCATTATTGTAACAGACACTTCACAAACATATATTCATAAATATGATGTAACCATTATTTGGTTTTCGAAACTGCTCCTTCAGAAATAAATATATATGTAACTATTATTTACTAAGATATTGATAACGATGTCGATATTTCAATAATTTGGAATAGTTAATGATTTTGAATAATAGATAATTTTGAACAATGAATTATTTTCAATAATAAATTTTCAAAAATTAATTATTTTCAAAAATTATTTTTCTTCAGTAATAAATTTTCAAAAATTAATTATTTTCTATAATAAATTTTCAAAAATTATTTTTTTTCAGTAATAAATTTTCACAAAATTAAATATTTTCAATAATAATTTTTCAAAAATTAATTGTTTTCAAAAATAGTTATCTTCAATACCTAATAAATTTTTTGAATAATTAATTATTTTCATAACTTTTAATTTTGAATAATTAATTATTTTCAATTATTAATAATTTTAACTGATTCAAAACTAATTTTTCAAAAATTAAATATTTCTCTCAAACCATGTAAGAGTATTATGTAAAATTCTTACCATCATCTAAAATTGTTACCACTACTCCTTTTCCTGTGTATCCCATGTTCCACACCGGAATAGTTCTCATATCCAATTCAGGTAAGTTTGGACGACTTCTAGTATCATGCTAAAAAAAAAACGCGCAAAGTTTATTAGTACATCTATTAACCCTTTCAGTCCCAATGACAATTTGGCATCATCATTTAAGAAAAAAAATTCTGATAGTCTAAAAGCCATTTATGATATAAAAAAGCACATCATTCGATTCTTCAAACTTTTTTCTATTAGAAAATATTTTTATTAATCCCAACAGTTGTCAGCCCTATTATTTTTAATTATGATCAGAAACACGATTAAGCCAAATGGCATCCAGGGACTTTTCCCTTTTTTTCCCTTTTTTAAAATGAAAAAAAAAAAAAAAAAAAAAGTGAATGATAAGTACGTTTGATGATATATTTTACACTTTTACACTTTTTTTTCATTTTTTTGGGTACACCATTTCAAATAAAATAAATATAAAAATTTTTTTTTTTTTTTTTTTTTTTTTTTTTTTTTTATCCACAAATTATTTGTAAGTAGTACAAGCGGGAAGCGTTATTCTTTCTAAATAATTACAATTCAACCCTCCTTATAATGTTACGGATAAGTGGTCATACTAAAACTTAAAAATTATAATTTAATATTAATATTATAATTTTCTATAATCGCTAAAAAATATAGTGTATCGTTTCTTTTCACTTTTATAATAATCTGTGTCCAGTGTGTTGGCGTAACACAAATTAGTGTTAGCTTGTCATCAACTCAGCTCTTGTACTGAAATAACACAATAGTGCTATAATGCTGCCACTTATACAAAATACGTGTGTTCTACTTGTTATGTTTAAACACAATATTTGAATTTAAGGTTAAACTAAAGAATCGTGGCCGGATTTGGCGTCTTTTCAAAAATATCGCCAGGTCGAATGACAACGAGTGCCGAGACAACCAATGAATGACCGCAGTATGTAGAACGTGACATGATAAGAACCTTTTCCATATCTAATTTTGTGCCAAAGGTTGCTATAATACCAATAAGCTGATGTTCCAAGATTTGGCTTTAAATATCCGCAATTTTGGCATAAATTAAGGGGTCATAGGAGTCTTTAAAATGTGCAAATTTTGAGTTCAAAATTGAAAAAATGTCCAAGAAAATCACCTTATATTGTACAAATATGTACAAACTAGAACTTATACCTAAATTCTCAGCTCAATTTTAATTAGAAATTATTTTAAGAACTTTTTTTTAAAAAAATAAATAAAAATTTTTAAATTTTGATTTAAAATTTTTTTTAAATAATTTCTAATTAAAATTGAGCTGAGAACTTAGGTATAAGTCTTTGTTTGTACATATTTGTACAATATAAAGTCATTTTCTTGGTCATTTTTTCAATTTTGACCTTACAATTTGCCGCGCAAGCCTAATCCCAATGTGTTCAAATAGCTTTATGTTTAATATCATTTATTTTAGTTTTGGCTAAAGTTTCATAAATTTTAAAATTTGTTTTATATTAAATAAATCTTATAGAATTACATATAAAAAAATTATACTTATATATTGAGTAGTTAAAAAATTACATGAAAGATCAAACTATACTTTGTAGTACCTTCTTTGCGCATTTTTGAGACTCCTATGACCCCTTAAGTCCCAGTAACAGTACTTACCAGATACCACTGATCGGACCACAGTTCATCGTTAAATCGAACGTTGTCTCTCGCAGTGTTCTTCATGAAGTCGGGATTGGAAGTGACGGCGCGTCGCTTAACACGCTGCTTGGCTACCTGTTGCTCCGCCCACTCTACCTGAAATTTAAAATAATGTTTTTGGTATTGCTAATAAATGTAATGTATTTGACACTATATTTAGCGAAAATAATTTATGATCATATGCACGTTTTTATGCTAATTTAACTTAATTTTAAGTTGAACACCAAGTGCATATATGTTATTTGAAGAGCTTATTGAAAGAACTTGCTAAGTGAAATTTTTTGAAAAAAAAAATTGATTTTTGTTTCTATATACGTATTACTAACCTTTTTAACAGTTATAAGTTTCCTTTTTTGATAAATTTTAAGCTAAGTAAATTTTTAAGGTTCGGAATAACAGTTTTCAACATGTCTGAGAGCAAACTAAGATCTGTAAAGCTCAGTTTCTATTTTTTATCGTTTTGTCACATGGCACGTTGTTCCACTATGCTCTTCTTTTCACAAAAGAGAGAGAAATTAAACTTTATATAAACAACAATCTTTGTCGTCACGAGGCCCAGACTCGTCCAGGCAACTCGATGATGATGATGATGACGTCGTGTCTATAGATAAATATTATGCGGGACCAAAAATCTCATGGACTGCTTCATCGATCTGCAGACAGTGGTGGCCAAAGCAAAACTTAACAGAAAAAGTGTTAAAATTACACACCAAATCTGTGAATTAAGGTAGGCGAATACCCAAAATTCTAAAATTTTTACTGTTACTTTAATCTTTTCCAAATTTTGCATAGTGATTTCAAATATAATGAACAATTCTTTTTAGGCAATTTTTTTTATTTAAATATAATTGATTTATTTTAAACTTTGTTTTTCTACTAAAAAAAGGGGTTTACGCCAACAGTTCTACTATAAAAAGTTTCACATTAATTTACCTGACATTTTTTACATATGCTATTTCAATATATATCTGTGCCATGAACCTCTAACATCTGGTGTAAATAAGTTTTCGTTAAAAAAATGTCCAAGTGCAAGTTAATCGAAAAAAGTCATTTTTTTGTGTGGCTAATTTATGACATTTTTCTTAATAACTTCTTTTCTTGTAATTTGCATGTAACTCTAGAGGGTCATTGCATGCATCAGTTCAAAACGAAGAATTTAACACATAATTAATGTTTATAGGAGGAAAATTCAATGTGGTACACTTGTTAGCGTAAACCTCTTTTTTAGTAGAAAAACACCGTTTAAAATAAATAAATTATATTTAAATTTTTTTTAAAAAATGCCTAAATAGTATTATTCATTATATTTGAAATCGCTATACCAAATTTGGAAAAGTTTAAAGTAATAGTAAAAATTTTAGAATTTGGGGGAATTTTGGGTATTCGCCTACCTTAAACCCTAATAGGGTAACTGCGACCACACTAACTATAATAGATTAAGGACAGACTACTACTTCAAACGTGACTACTTCAAAGGGATGGGAATTCAAAAAAGATGGTACCAAGAAATACTCCTGCTGCAGAAAGTACCTCGACTCGGAACTGGACCCAAAACATATTTTATCCTGTCCAGCCATCCTGATAAAATTGCAGCAAATCACCAACTCTCCTTAGGAAGACCTTTTGGGGGGCAACTCAATAAACATGCATAATGAACATAACACAGATTGAGCCAATCAGCTTGTAAATTCAATTAAAGGAATTTATTCTAAGTGTAGATTTCAGAAATAATGCCGTGAGGATTTATTTAATGATACATTTAATGCGGTATTCATAATTTGATTACAATTTATAGCCTCCGCTTTAATATGTTATTGTGTTAACTAATTATGGGGTTCATATTGATGTATGTAACTCCTAATGATTTATAAAATTAACTAAGCCACAAACGATGATCAGTAATTTCATTACATGAGATATAAAAGATGTTTTGATAGAACATAAGAACTTATAAATATTTATACCAAACTGTAATTAATCCTCTGAAGAAAAATGCATGTAAACGTGTCACCTAACTGTCAGTTTTTTCAGCAATATACATAATTTGTTAAAGATTTATGAATTTTATAATTTTACTAAATTTTTAAACTCGAAGATTGGATGAGTCATTTATGATCATGTTCCTTAGAAATATAAAAGTAAAAAGTTTTAATAAGATATAATTTCAATTAAATTTTAGATTCCTGAAGTGAAAACAAATTTTCACATCAGTCGAGTTTCTTATCCCCGACTTACAGGTTTACTCTTATACATATTTTTTGTTAATTTTTTCAATACTTCATGATGCCAGGTGTCTTAAACAAATATTCAGCTAAATTTATTTACCTAATGCCGAGTCACATGACATTCGGTTAACTTAACTAACAAGTATATAACTTTTCTATTTAAAACTACACACTCAAACAATTGATTCTTATGATAGTAAGGTTATCCGCCATTTTTATGTCCATAAAGCTCAAGAATCAGACAATTTTAATTAAATTGTGTATTTTTGCCATTTCGCCATTTTACTTCATATGCTATGCTATGCTGGGACTGATAGGGAAATTATCCCAATTAAAGTATCTTCCCCATCAAAAAGCTTGAGTTCAATGCACTTTGGCGAGTACCTCTGGGCATTTTGGCTGAAGTCCCCAGTGGTGTCAACAACTTAATATCCCGAGGAAACGGCAGCCCTTTTTAACCCTTCAAGAGAGAGGCCGGCGATGTTTCTGGGACTGAATTTTAGAGTTTTATAGAAACAATGCCTTCAACAGAATCAATGAGAGCAACTCCTTCAAAACATAGTCATTTCTTATACAAATAACAAATTGAACAAGTCAGTTGCTTCGGTATTGATATTTTTTGAAAAGCTTGAACATTCTCTTTTTTTTACCCGCACGATTGTGATAGCTTGGTCTTAAAGGGTTGAGTGGCCGTATCAAGTCTCTCGCTTTCCAACAAGGAGAGAAACAGTTCAAGGGTCGACTAGGCCTTTTCTGAGCATATCCTTAGATGCTTGAATTTCTCGATTTCCAATTCTTAGCTAGCCGAATTTGTTCCTAGAGTTCTTGGAGATTGTTTTTATGAAAGTAGTGTAGCTGACCTGGGATAAGTAACAACAACAACAATGTCAATTGAATTAATTGCAGATATATTTACCCTTTGGTCATCAGCCAATCGTCTTGTTAAATGTCCTGCACTTCTTCTTGACCTTCGCGGGTGATCATTTTTTCGCATCAGATATGTATTTGGAAAACCTCTTAGCTGAAATTCAAATAAAATTTCATGTTTTAATATCAATATTTATTAAAAGCATAATACAACACGACTTTCAATTTCCAATTAATAAATCAGAACACTTAAAGGAAACTATGTACTAAGTATGTATGCAACACGAAAGGAAAAAGTTATCGGATTTGAGGGAAAGTGGTGTATTTTTTTTCAGTTATTTCCAATTTTCTCTAAAAATAGAACAAATATGAAAAAACCAAGCCTCAGGTGCACACGCAGGTATTAAGAGGAACCTATATTAAAAATTTCGAATTTTTTTAGAGAGTCTAAGTAGGTCTGTCACGATCCACAGTCATACACACACACTGACAGACTCTTTCTTTTATTATTATAGATTCTATAACAAGTTTATATTTTTTGTACTAATTTAACGTATTGTTATATTCAACACAAGCGCACATCTGATTCGACAGCAGAGAAAGAATGTAAACTTTGTTTGAAACAATAATATTGGTCGCCAAGGGCCCAGACACATCGAGGCAACTTAAGTAACAAACATATTGAACATAACACAGAAAACACTAATGTAAAAAAAGGCAAGGTACAAGGCGGCACATACAACGAACTGAATAACTTATTGATTAAAGGTCGGGATAAACTTATACATATACTAATCAACACGACTGTACACGACATAGGCGGCGACACAAGGATATAATGAAATATAATAACAATTTGTAATTTAACGAGCACACAAAGTCTGCAAAAATAGATAAAGTAGTGATTTGAAGTAAAAATCGAAAAACTGATGTACACAAAATTTGTAAAAATAAATATAGGCAAGATTTGAAGTTAAAACTTTGTTAGAATAAAATCTACACATATCTTTCTCAGGTTACTTAATTCATTTATAATGTGATTAGTAGAGGGGTTTATTTTGTTTGTACAAAATTTTGAAAAGTAACCCCTAATGAGCTATTTAATTTGCTTAGCCTTTCATAATGAGGTACTACATTTTCAAAAATTTTCGTCTAACGTGGAAAGAGGAGTGCTGAATAACGAGACACGGTGAATTGAAGCGAAGCAAACTTAAAGGGTTTGGATGAGTGCCATTTAGTAGTTAATTTATACTAGGATGGGGGAAAATGGAGATAGTACTAATTGGAATGCTTTTTTAAGATTTTATTAATCCTATAAACGATTCACCTGAGTGGTCTAAACTTAATATTTGATTTGCAACAACTTTGTTCTTACTGAAAGATATTAGGGTAGGGTAGGTACATATATATTCAGGTTGTGTGCTTGTTCAGAGAACCGCTTATAAGCCTTCCATCAAGTAAGACATACACAGAAAGAATTTTTACTTTCACAAAGAAAGGAAGTACACCCAGGGCAAGGCTGGAATCAAACCCGCACCGCTACAGCGCGCAATATGACAGCGTAATGGTGTGCGATACAAACCACTAGGCCATCCGCGCCCCGCTGGAAGACATTAAAATGTGCATTATGATAAGAAATAGCCAATGGGCATGTTTCAGGTGTTGAGTGGCAATGGAAATGCTAAATGAAATGCTTTAGAGAATCGACTGGTGAATCAATATCAAGTTGACAGAAACAGATTACTACCAATAGGAGCCCTAGCAATAGGCAGGAATGAAAGCTGGAAGAGACTACGTCACCTGAAACAAGCCAATTATCATCATGCTTTTCTTTATTTTCTGAATAACTAAAAAAAAAACTGGAAATGTTTGAAACTAAAATGCCCTCAATTGCAGACACAAAACTGATTTTTTTTTATTAAAGGCCTCAGATATTTTACTAAAAGCCCCCAGGTCACTAGAATTCTTTATATGAAAACTGTTAATGCGGTTAAAAGAGTCCCCCAAAAAATTTCAACTTATTATAATAAGTGAAACTAAAAATAAGATATTTCAAAAAAATCTTTTTCCCCATATAACTTTAGAATGGCATTCTTTTTCAAAACTTATGAGCAGACAAAAGAAACATTTTTTGTAGCATTTTGATAACAAAGGGGAAAAGCCCGCACAACTTCAGGGGGAAGGGAGGGGATGAACAGAAGGCGAAGACATTGAAGAATTTCCTTAGACAGTTCTGGGAAAAATAATCAAAGAAAAAGACAAACATGATAGACGTTATTCAGTCTTAAAAGACAACTGTATTGTACTCGATGTGTGTACGTGTCAGGATAGGAACCGTTCTGGTATGTCTGTCTTGATACACAAGAGCTTCATTTAAAAGAACCAATACACCTCTTAAGTATGATCAGCATTCAATATTTAATGAAATCAAATTATACTGTTTACAATTGCTTCAATGTCAATTTTTTTAAGCATGCAAAATTCTCAGCTAAAATTAAATTTACCATTGTGTCATTGAATAGTTCTTCCTGTTCAGGTATAAAAATCGACGAAATTTTTTAATGCCACAAACCTTAATTTAAATATAGAGGTAAGAAGGTATTATAGAAAACCATTTATATATTTGAAACATTTTTTTGGTGTTAAATAAGAATCCACAACATAATTTTAAGTACATGTTATTACTAATGATAATGAAGTGCCAATGGTGAAGCAAAAAGTATTTATTTTTTGTTGTAAAAAATTACTTTAAAAGTTACAACTGGAGGTTAATATGGTAAAGTCAGGTATCATGCAGATGTTTCTAATTATTTAAAATGTAATAGTACTTCCCAGAACATAATTAATTATATCTAAAAAACAATTTACAAAATTTACTTTCAAATGGTTTCATTTTTGAGTCGATCTAATAAAAATCACAAATTTAATATACTTTCTTTGCTGATTTACAGTCAAAATGAGCCCATCAAGAACAGCTAGTGCCTTAAATCCAAATGTCTTTAACTTTCCTTCATAAAACATACATTCAGAATCTTTAGGCTTTTTAAACTTTCATTTACAGAATCATTTTAGTTAAATGAAAAAAAAGGTTTTTGGTTTTTTCAGTAAAGAAAATACGCATAAGAAAAGTTTCTGAACTTCGTAAATAAAGGAAATTTTCTCAACTGATAAGAAACACACCAATACTTTTCTTTACATTTTCAATACATAATTTTACCCAAAATATTCAAGCCCATTTTAAAAAGTCGGCTTATAGAGACCTGTGAATCAGATACATTTATCATGTAAAAACGTTTTGTAAAAATATAAAACACGGCCGTAGAAATGTGGCTTAGAAAATGATTTTTTCATTGGATTAACACAGAGGTACTTTGTCTTGGAAACCCACGATCCAGCGGGCTCATTTTTCCTTGTATAGAAAAAAAAGGTTTATATGGAATCTGTTTTTTTTCCATTAAGTTAAAATTACTAAGAATTGATAATTTTCTTATCACGATTATACTTTATAACATGTTAAAGTTAAACCTATTTCCGTTTCTCCTTGGATTAACACAGAGGCACTTGGGTTTGGAAACCCACGATCTATCGGACTCACTCCCCCTTAAAAAAAGGCTTATATGCAATCTATTTTTTTTTCACTAAGTTAAAATTACTACAAATCGATAATTTTCCTATCACGATTATCCTTTAGAACATGTTAAATGTAAACCTATTTCCGTTTTCCCATTGGGTTAACACAGTGGCACTTTGGTCTGGAAACCAACGATCCAGCTGGCGTATTTCCCCTAGTACAGAAAAAAAAAGACTTATATGCAATCTATTTTTGTTTATTAAGTTAAAATTACTACGAATTGATAATTTTCCTATCACGATTATCCTTTATAACATGTTAAAGTTAAACCTATTTTTTCCCATTGGATTAACATAGGGGCACTTTGGTTTAGAGACCCGCGGTCAATCGGGCTCTTTCACCCTTAAATAACTAAAACTGGGATTTATACCAGGACAATGACGTCAACAAGTGACGCACCAATAAGATTTCCTTCTGTCGAAAAGAGGCGGAAAAACAGACTTTCCCCGAAATAGCCCACACAGAAATGAAAATAGATTACCAGGGTCCTGATTATTGTAGACATGGGCTTAATGTAACTCCTTATGACGACATAAATAATACGCTTTAATCTGTTCACGTCCCATTGCATCAGCGGCCAGTACTTGATTCAGTGATTTGTGGTGTTGAAGCTCAAACTTTATTTTTCAGTTTTAACGAACTCAAGCCTATACTGGACACGAGTGGGTGGATTTTGTTTATTATTAGTTAGAGTATCACACCATGGGATTTAGGTTTGTTATATAACCTCTTAAGGACACGAGCTAAATCCTACTCCTATATTCTTATTTAATCTAAACATACTTTTCATACAAATATATGCTAAAAAAATATGTTTTGCAAGGAATTTTTAAAGATTATGTTTAATAGTTACTCAGAGACACGCCTTAAGCTCTAAAATAGACAGTTTTTGTACTATAAATGCAAAAAAGAAGCCGTAACACTTATTTGTAGTTAATAGTGTATTTGAACATTGTTTTTAATTCAAAATGCCTTTAAAATTAACTACTAAAGGAACTTTTTGAAAAGTTTGAAAAAAAAAGTTAAAATATTTTTTTTAAGATTTGTAATATCGTATTGACCCTTGTTCAACTTCATTTTTTTATAGAAATAAATGACTGATACCTGTAATCAAAGGCTGGAAACTGATACTTGGATCTTCTTCTATCGGACCAGCTCAATTTCGGAACTAATTAAAATGTTAAATGTTATTAAGGAGTGAGTTTTAGAGACGGGAGAATCTAAATAAAGCCAGCGATGTCATCTTGCAATTAGTAATATATCCAATTATACATTGATAAAATCTTTAAAAAAATTCCAGGAAGATTAGAAGTTATCATTATATAATTTTCTTTAATTTCATGATTTCCTCTAATAAATGTGACGCCGCTGCTATTAGTTAAATGACTTTATTTTAAATGTAATTTAATAAATTTGTTGCCAATATTTTTTATTGTATCGGAATAAATTCCCTTTATTAAAAAGTAAAAGTTGTCTTAGAATAATATTTTTCAGAATGTATTTTAAGTGTAATAAATTTGACGTCTCTCTACTTATAAAGAAAACTTTTTTAAATTTAATAAAATTTATTTAAGTATCCAATCAGTCATGCAAACATTATTCACATTTTAAAAAAAATTCCTAAACATTAAAAAAGTTTTCTTCATGTAACTTTCAAAGAAAAGTGTAACTAAGTAATTTTGACTTCTTATAAATATTAATTTAAAAAAAAACACATTTTTTTAAGATAACAAATTTGACGTCGATATTTTATTTCCTTGGAAAAAATATCATGTTGTTCAAATACCCTTATTGGCATGAAATTGACATATTTATTTGACCGTGGGATGAATCGTATGAAACATCCTAAGGGGACTCTGAACTCCAAAATCGATGAAAATATTGATTCTTTGCATTTTCAAATTATTATTTGAAACATCCAGTATGTTTCCCCTACGTTTCAAAACAAATGAAAAAATAATATTTTATAAAAAAAAAACTCTTATTTCAACTTTTCATCGAATGCCCTCTAATAATTTATTCTTTAAACTGATTTTACTCCGAGTTTGTAATGATTGGAAACATTCCCGTAATTAAAATGCTAAAACTCCGATAAATGTTTAGGGGGAGCAATCATATTTTTTAATGTACTTAAGGACATTGAATATAATTGGGAATGGAGGAGTAGAATTATTTGATGGATTTTTAAAAATAAATAAAAAGTTCGAAATTTGTATATATTTTTAGAAACTTTGGATGGGGGGCTACCCGGGAAAATATTTTTAATTCTGAAACTATGCCTCTCTTTAAAAATAAAATTAATAGAAATAATAAGGATGCTACAATACCGATTTTAAAATTTCATATTACTTTCTGAGAAAAGAAGAAGAAATATTCTGAAATTGGTTTCAATTTATTTTAATGATTTAAAAAATTCAGATATTTTTAATTTTATTAAATTTTTCAAATAGTTTCATATATATAATTTAAGTTTTGGGACATTTTCCCCTTATTTAACATGAAAATATTTATGCAAATCTCAATAAAAAACTTTTTTTGTAAGAGAGACCCTTGTATCTAACAAAGTGGAGCCCGGGTGGTCTAGTGGTTTGGATCATTACGCTAGCAGTCTGCACGCTGTGACAGGTGCGGGTTCGATTTCCGCCTTCGCCCTGGGTGTATATTCCTTTCCCTGTGACAGTGAAAAAAATTCTTTCTGTGCGTTTGTCTTACTTGACGAAGGCTTTATAAGCTGGTCTCTGATCAAGCACACAAGCCGGAATATTTATGTACCTACTAGCAAAGTTTAAAAAAAATATTATATTTAAATTTACTGCAAATATAACTTGTAGACCATGTAATTATGAAAATGAAGATGACAAAGTTGAATTCACTATATATTTTTTTGAGGTTTTCAATTAAAAATTAAAACTACGTTTATGTGCATCCTCAAATGAATAAAAAATAAATAAATAACTTGTCATTTATACAAGTTTTCTATTATGAAAGCTGTATAAAAATTAAAAAAAATGAACAAAGATTGTTATGTAAGATGACATTAATAAGACTCAATTCGTAATGTGAAAGTTATTCTTCTGTTAGATATTTAGTTAATTTTATCAGAGTTTTAACCACTTCAACAATTTCTAGTAGAAATAGTGGACACTAAAATGCTCTTTGTGTTTTAGTTCTGAAATAATAACTATTCATGGAGCAGTAGTGCTATAGAAAAATTAACAGTGCTTCTAATTATAATTTCATAGAATTTTTTTGAATTAGGATCCTTTCTTTTCATTTAATTTACTGTAAACGTCATTTATCGCTTATTTTTAACATAGGGGAGGGTGGGGGCTATTGGGACAAATTTTTTGAGCCTCTGTATTTCAGCAAAAATAAATAAATTTTAATTTCTTTTTTCACAAGCTCATAAACTGAACATCCATTTACTTTAAAAGTCATTCGACAAATGTTAAAACATTACCATATTTTGGTTGCTGAGCATTTTAAACAAACATGTAAATGTCCCATTACCCCCATATGTGGGGGCTAATGGGACAGGGTGCAGGGCTAATGGGACATGCTAAATGTTGCCATAATAAAATATTAAAAAAAGGGAAAATGAATCAGAAAAGGACCAGAAAATAAAACTTTAAAGCAAATACCATTTAAATAGTGTGTACATAACGAATTTTTTTAAAACAATTATTCAACATTGAAACAGATGAAATTTCATAGTTAAAACTCAAAATCGAAGATGCTCCCATAATTTTTTTTGAATAACTGGAAAGGATAGTTTTATAACTAAATCTTTAGTTTTTTTATAACTGAATCTTTAGTTTTTATAACTAAATCTTTATTTTTCATAACTAAATCTTTAGTTTTATAACTAAATCTTCTAAAATTTATCCCAAACTTGTCCTCTTTTTCACGGTACAAGGATTTGAAAGACCGTCTTATCTTCAAATAGCTTACCATCGTTCACCTGTTTCAGATCATTCTAACGAACATTCTCCCTGTAACGGGTGCGAGTTCGATTCCTCTCCTTTGCCCTGGGTGTACTACATTTCTCTGTGAAAGTAAAAACTCTTTCTGTGTCTGTATTACTTGACGAAGGCTTATAAACGGGTCTTCGATCAAGTACACAAGCCGTAATATATATGCAACTACCCTACCCTACGAAAATTTTCAGTTCATCACCTTTTTCAGAAAGCAATCCAAAAAATAAAAAATAGCTTGCTTACTAGCAAAATTTACCAATAAAAATATATTTATCTTCACCAAGCTCTGTTCAGATGTAATTATTAAAATTCCAGGTGGAAATATGTCACCAATAAAGCTACTTGAACTTTCACTTATTATACGGTGAAAAAAGTTCAAAATTTTTTTAATTAAAGTTTAAAAAAGTTTTAGGCAACTTGACTGAATAAGATATAAGAGATTTAAATAGATTGTTTGAGAGAAGCATGCAAACCTAGGTTTATTTGTGTTCCATTAGACCCCACTGTTTCTGTCCCATTAGACCCCACTGTGTCGTTTTTTATAAATGACCCAATACAGAAGCACTTGTACTTCACCACAGTATTTGACATATACTATCTTTATCTAGGATATTTCATCTATCTAAAACTGCATTTTAATTCAAAGAAAGTTTTTATTTAATACTTCAAAATTGAAAAACAAGGTAGACTTTTAATTAACTTTAAATTCTCCAAAACAGCAATTCTTATCTCCTCATCAGCACATGCGTTTATTTGCTGATCTTCGGATGTTAAAATGTGAAGTGTAACTGTTACAATTTTTTAGTGTAGAAAAATTTGTAAAAAAGTATATTTTCCCCAGCTTTAGGGCCCTTGTCCCATTAGCCCTGCGTCCCAATAGCCCCCACTCTCCCCTATATAGTAATTTTAGAATGATTTTTTTAATTATTATTTAGGCTAGACAATATTTTGAAACCTACATTAGCACAAGGAAATAAACGTAATTAAAAATAAATTAGTTTGTTAATGGATAGCCACAACTTTATTTAAAAGGAGATTTTAATTGAAATCCAATAAAAATTCAATTAATAGAATGATAAGAATAAATTTTTCCTTCGGTTTATAAGAATTCAAACCTGCTGTCGTCAGGGAAAATAAAATTAAATCACACCTTATTTAGATTTTTGTAGTTAGAAACTTTTTTCCCTTATTTTTCCAATTAACTAAACTTAAACACTCATACTCAATTTCTTCATCAAAATAATAATTAATTGAGTCCTAAGAAAACACTAATAATCAAAAAAACAGTTTCATGCGATGCTTAAATATCTTTGTACAAATATTTGCTCAATTACTTGGATTGCATAATTATGTTGCGAATGCTATTTAGTGTCGACAAAGAACAAATTCAGGTATGAAATTGAAGTTAAATTGGATTTCGAACTTCAAAGTCTTTAACGTTCTGATGCAATATTCGGTAAATAGAGTTGGTAGTTGCAAAACTCGCATCTTCCAAAGTATAACTAAGATAAGTACCGACCCGTTAATTGGTGACTTTGTTGAAATGAATTTTTCTATTATCAAGAATCGCCAATAAACGCGCCGGGCCCTACATCTTAGTTGTACTTAGACGAGTGTGAGTTTTGCAACTGCGCCCTTAAAAAACCTCCTTTATTTGTTAAAAAAAAGTAGGTTATTTTTTTAATTGGGTTATTTATTTATCAAATTCAAACGTTTGCATGTTTGCCATCATAAAAATCTCAGCAGTTCAATGGTTTTCAAACACTTCTCCAGTCATGATGTCACAGATAAATAATGTTTGAACTATAACATATTTGTCTTATTTCGGAACGTCTTTTCAGACAATAAAAATTTATAAAAATAAAAACCCGAAACGAACTGTTTTCAATAAAAACTCTTCATTTTTGAAAACTAAAAATACTTACATCAATCTATCTAAAAGCTTTGTTTCGTAATTATCTGAAAATTATGTAACTAGAATTCTTTACGTCTTTAAAGTAGCACATATTTACAAGTTAAATTTGATTGCAAGTTTGATATATTTTTAAAGATTTTTCCACCTATATATGGATGTTTACTGGCAAATAATTTTGGTAACTTTGGGAAAACATACTAGAGAGAGTTTAAAAGACAGAATTTCTTTTTTTTTTCAATTTTGGGGTACAAAATCCCCTGAAGGCACAAAATTTATGTATGCATTACACCCACACAAATACACTGCTCAAAATAATAGGGCAGCACTCTGCGTACTTTTGTTAAAATTAAGTTTCAACTTATTATTTTTTATTCTAAAAACCTAATTTTTTTTAAATAGATTCATTATGCATCCAGAATCAAATGGTAAAAAACAAGAGAAAAAAATTATAATTTTTTTTAAAACTTAAATTTAAGGGGGGAAATTGGAATCATAACTTTTGAAGAAGTTATAACAAAACTTTTTGCAAAACTTTATTTGTCAAAAATAGTTAGAATCAATTTTTAACATCTAAAAAATGCATGCATGAATAATTTAGGATAAATTTATTTGCTAAAATTGTTTCAGATTGAATTTTATTTTACCATGTTTTTCATATTTTCAGTTAATTAAAACAAACATTATTTAATTTTTCAAAAGAGATTATTCTTCCAGCCAACGATACATAAGTGTGAGCTTAACTTAGACAAAAATTTGCAAGCTGATGATTGCAAATGGAATCATTGGGGGAGGGTGAAAGGGTTTAAACCATGCGTTCCCCTAATTTAATTGTTGGGAGCAGTGTATAAACGCAAAACTTTTTTAAAAATAAAAGAGCTGTTCTGTTTCGCTGAGTTTTAGAACTCTTTTATTTAAATTCCTTCCTCCCATTTCAATTGTCAAATTAATGGTAAAAAGTAAGAAAAGTTTAGTAATTCTAGATTCCTCCCAATTTAGAACTCGGAAGAGACCATTACATTAATGAGATCGGTCGAGAGTCGAATTTCCTGTAAAACTCTGTGATTTGAGTCGAAAGCCAATTCGGAAGGAGCATTTGTTCACTCATTAAAATCGCTCATAAAACGTGAGTAGGTTTGCGGAGATGCCATTTTAATAGTCAGTGAGACAAAACTGCAACCGAAATTTGTGGCAAAAATATATTTTCAATAATTGTAAGGGGACCATTATTATGTTGATTTCTTATTTTATTTTTAATTTAATTTATTCTTTTTGTACTGGAAGTACAGTGATAAAATCTGTGTTTTAATCAGTTATTGCAAGTTGTGCAATCGTGTAAAAAACACAACACAACAAAAAAGCAATACAAATACAACCAAAAAATAACTGCAAGTTTGGAACGAATTGTCAGTTTAAAAAACAGTAATTGCTTGAGAATTATACATTGTTCATTTAAAATACGAACATTTTCTTTGTAAATTATTTATGTAATTATATGCCATATTATTTTTGTAGCTATCGATACATTTCTTTGTAAATTATTGTCATTTTTGTGGCACACCTGGTGACAGGGTTTTTGTGCAAAAAAATAACACATTTTCGGGGTCCGGGTTGTCTGGTGGTTAAGATAGCTACCAGCGCCAACAGTCTGCGCACTGTACCGTGTGCGGGTTCGATTCCCGCCTTCGCCTAGGCTGTAATTTCTCTCTGTGTGTCAGTAAAAATTCCGTCTGTGTTTTTACTACTTAAAGAAGGTATATCAGCGGGTCTCTGATCAAGCACACAAGTCGGATTATATATGTACCAACCAGCACACTTTTTTGGTGCGTAAACAAGTAAGAGTGTGAAATACTTAGCTCTATATAAATTATAAGCTTTTTTAATCTATTTTTATATTTACTACAATGACAATTACATTAATGCCGAAACATTGTTGATTTCATTGCGAAGTGACCAAATTAAAACTTTGACAAATTAAATGCAGATGAAATTAATTTCTGCAATGAAATTAGAGATGATATTGTTTCGGAAATTCATATTAAAACTGTGTCTTCTTTTTACAGATGCATACAAATGAAGAACTATTATTTTACCTCAGAATTAAAAAATATTTCTAAAAATAATGAAGTTCAAATAAAGTGTAATTTGTATAATTATAGAAAACTTTGACTGAAAGTATAATTCGATAGTTGAAAATAACAATTTTCGGTTTGATTAAAATTTTATAATTGATTGGAAAAGTATAAATATAATTGGGTTTTTCTACTGTATGCTTTAATCAAACAGTACATTTTTATTTTTAACTGCAGAAATTCACCTGAAAAAGTAATAAAAATTTTCTGAGATACATGAATTACTTTAAAAATGAATCTACTATTGTCTATCTAACTATTAGACTTAAACCTTTTTAGGGAAATTTCGGTAAATTATATGGCATAATTATGTAAATGTTCGGTATGATGAAAGAAAATTAAAAATTGAGTAGATTGAACAACGATAATTAAAGTACCATAATGAAAATAATATTGAAATTAAACCCAATAATCAGTGACTTCGTTTGGATTCTGAATTAAAAATATTTTTTTAATGAAAAAGCAACATAATACCGCTATTTTTACTGCTAAGGTAAGCATATAAATATTTAACAAAGTTTAAAATCATTATTTCTCCATGTCTAACTACGATGATAAAGGCTATTAATGAAAAAAAAATAGGTGTATGTAACACCAAGCTACTTTCAATAATACCTCTCAATAAATAAATATATTTAAGTCATTATATACACTGTTTAAAAAAATTACAGTTAATTTAAGGGCAGGGACCGGCAGCAGAGATTCCAGCCCCACCCCGTTAAAAAACATTCATGCCCATAATTTCCTATTGCTAATAGATGGGCTAAAACTGTACAAATACGGGAATCGACCTTATTTTCTTACAGTGTAAGGGGTTATTCAGTTTATTTAGGGGTCGGACAGTATTTCACAAAATACAGCCCTTGTCTGTAAAAAATGAAGGGCAAGTGCGATATATATTTACAGTTTTTTTACAGTGTACCTTATAAGGTAGTTGAATAACCTAAAAAGGTTTACGGTAGCTATCCTTTTCGAATGCGCAATTTTCGCAAAATGCTTAATCAGTTTTTAGGAATTCTGCTTATTAATTCTGGGAAATCTAATATTTGCATGACCTTTTATTTTATATCAGGTATTTGAAAAAGAGTAAGTTATTAACATAACAAATTCACAAAACGCTTAACTACTAAATATAATAATTAACAAACAGATTAAAACCTGACCACCAGTAGTTTAGAATAATCTTTAAATGACAAATTTCAGCAAAAAAAAACAACATTTTTGTTTTGTTTTATGGTATTTTTCGAAATACTAATTCTTAATTGCAGAAAAACTTTATTAATAAGCAGTAGAATCTGATTATATTTTTTATCCAAGCACAAATAAGACGATCAACTCCTAGCTTAGCTTATCTGGCTTATTAGGAAATAGGGAATTCAATTAACGATTGAAAAATATAAGATACGGCGTTTCCCGTAGGAAATACGTAAGAAGTTCATAAAACCTGAACAATATAAATTGGACTCTTTGTGACATTAAGTTGAATATTCATACATGGGTCATATTTATTTAATAAAATTGCTATTTATATTAACAATGGAATTAAATATTCAAATTTTGTAACTTGCAATTTGTTATTACGTGTGAAGTAAATAATTAGGTAAACAAAAATGTTTGTTAATTATTCCGGATTCATAAAACAGATTAAATGCCTGCTTTATATCTTTCCAAACGATTCCAACGATTTAATGGTATTTATTTGATTTTCACATTTTTTTTTATTTTTATATTCTTATTTCAATTGTATTGTGTTATTTAATTCTTTTAAACAAAGTAACATTGAAAATAAATAGTTATTTATACAAATGCTGCTCCAAAATGAAATTATTTTAATTTACCAAATAAATAACACCAAGAAATAGCTGTTTTGGTTCCCAGTTTTTTAAACCTGATTTTATTTATATTTGAGTCTTTAAACTCTTCGATTATTTCAATTTTAATTATTTTTTCCTGGACAAATTTGTATTGTGATCTAAAGCAGTCGCAAACAAAAAAACATTCAAAATATGTCTATACTATCATATAAAAGCATCCACAGGTTTGACATTTAAAAAAATGTGCGATAAAAGAAAATATCTGTCATCGTTTAATTAAGATGCATGGTTTTACGGAAAACATTGATTTTTCTGTTTAACAGCTGCTTATTTCAACATCAAATTCAATTGCTGTCTACTGTTTTACTGAAATGCTTTCTAAAAAATGATTGGCATTCGCTTTATTTTGCTTTTCAAAATGTTGCTTGACGTTTATCTGACATATTTTAAATAAAATTATTTACTCTCTGAAAATGTACTTCTCTGACAGTTTTTATAAATGGAGGTACAAAACTTTTTACTTGGGTTTGGCACAACGAGTTTGATATTTATTCGATTTGATAGAAATTTGCAGAATTAAAAAAAATGCATTTACTTTTCAAGTGGTTGAAAATTTTAACAGAATAATTATTAATTGAAAGTATTAACTTTAAACAATAAACTACGAACTTTGGAGGTAAAATGAATATTTATTAGATTCATACTGTCTGCCTTTTATTACGACATTAAACATGAAATCTTCTCTAACTTTAGGAAAAAATACTGACATGAAGCCGCAATTAGGCATATCGACCGAAATCCATATAATACCATACTCTGCATTTATTTAAAAGATCTAACCATCGGACACCCATACAATGGACCGGTGAATCTTAACAATCCATGGACGCCAAATTAACGAGCAACTACAATGAAGGTAATTAGGGTTAGATTTGAGAAATTCTCCCGATTTTCCTGCAAATCCTGGACACGAACAACAATCCTGTGTCAAGACCACAATGGATTACCAGCTTTAACTGACGCTTCAGGGGCGAACAGAGCAATTAAAATAGGTTGAGGTCTTTAGTATACCTGCACTAAAATGGTAGTAATTAGATGGGAATAATGGCAGTGCAACTGGTTTATTACATATTTATTTGAAACGTTTTGACTCTTTGATTGTTAATTTTGATCAGATTTGCAACAATTTTGGAGAAAAGCAACAGGTAAAGTAATTGTTCTAACAAATGATAAAAATAAAAAGGATAATTCGAATATCATTTCGGTTTATCACAAAGCTATTTACACTATTGTTATAACTATAAATGTCAAGATCTTTAGGTTATATTACAAGTTGCAATAATTTTCGTTTCAGAACTATAGTTAACAACCTATTATGTTTACAAAAACGCGAATACTAAATTAGAATAATATTTACATCCATTGATCTTATTCATTAAACATTTAAAATCCAATTACTCATTTATAAGTTGTAACTAAATCTAATTTTCAGTTCTTTTAGTTGTGCGGTAAAAATTCCAGTTCAACGTATAGCACCAATTGGTTCAATGTTTCACCAAATTTCAGTTGATCCTAGCTGCAACCTAAGTTCGGTGCTTATTTTACGTGAATAGTGTTACCAAATTACTAAGTTGTAGTTCAGCGATTTACCAAACTTTTCGATTGGTAAAACTGAATTCGACAGTTATTGTTAACAATAAAAATTTTACCGTAATTTTTTATCCGTAATTATTTTCTCATTATCATATAAAACAAACACAGTTCATAAAAACTACATTACTTTCCAAATAGTTCATTCAAAAAACAAAAAATTTATTAAATTAAATTTCATCGATATTTTAACTAACATCTCTTAAATAATATTTGTTGATTCTAAATTATTTCTAATTAAACTTTTGAAAATAGCCTCTAGGCTTCAGAGTAGGGAACATTTTTGATTACCTACGTTTCAAAAAAGAAAATAAAAGTATTTGAAATCTTTATTTAATTAAGTAATTATTTTGTTTTGAGAGTTTTAATTTTTAATTTGTATGGGTTTTTTTTTTGTTTTCTAGAAAATCTTGAAATAAGATACTTCTATATTTTACTTGTCTAGACATTGTAACCTTTAAACCATGTATTGACTATAATTAAATATATCATTTTGTTGCAATTCTGGTTTCTCATCTTGTTTTAATACTAAATATTTTTTCTTTATTTATAACTACCAAAATGCATCCTTATACTTATCTACTACTACAAAAATAAGAAAGTCAATTATAGCTATCACTCCACTCCTTGCCAAACTAAGTTGGGTAAATAGAAATATGCTATGGAGAAGATTCTTCCGCGCATGTAAAGAGTTCCATAAATTATTTGTGAATCCATCCAAAAAACATGTTTAAAGCCTTAATTTCGTTTAAGGTCCAACAGATTTGAATATTATTTGAGAAAATTTGGCAATTTTATCAAAATGAAAAGTGTATTTTGGTTAAATTGTATTCAGATCATTTTGTATGTAAATATTACCTTACAAGAGTTTCCAACAAACAGACCAAACGCGCTTTTCTCCCTGCTTTTTTACTCTTTGTTTTTACCCAAGTTAGTTTGGCAAGGAGTGTCGGTCGTTTATTCGATGGATAAATATATTGCTCTAGTTTATCTGATTGGAATTTTTCTTAACCTCTTAAAGTCTTTCATAAGTAATGATGAAATCGTTTTGGAGTAATTTTAGAAGAGCATTCATTTTACTTTAGAAAGTTTTTTTTTAATTAAGTATCATACTGACTTCGGGTTGTTGCAGTATTTACTTTCGGAATTTATGATGATTTATGTATGTGAATGTTTCATTAGATATACTGGAAAGGGAATGAATAAAGCGATTTCGGACCGTTAATCCAACTGAAATACTTTTTTTTAAATGTCTTTCGTGAAATCCTATATACACTCTTAAAACAAAAGAGTGAAATCCACTCCAGTTGGAGAAGTGCATTTTCGCCACCGTAAAGGCATGTATATTAACTCAGACTGAGCTAAAATCACTCGTTTGGAGTGATCCTGTCGGAGGTTTAACGCACAAAGGATCAACTCCAAAAGGAAAAGTGCATTTTCCAGACTGGAGGAGTGAAATTCACTCAGACTGAGTTAAATTAGGAGTGTTTGTTTTAAGAGTGTAGAGATAAAAATATATATCAGTGCTCTCTCAAACACTTTTCCGTAAATAGGTAATTTTTATTTTTATCAAATTACTTGATAAAAATTCCAATTTTCGAGTACGTTTAGAAACAATATTACATTTTAATCCAATCTCTTAACCATATTTAAGTAATTAATAATGTTTTAGACACAACTCTAAAATAAAAAATAATAGGCATAAAAACATTTAGATAAGTACTTTTGATAAAGATCTAGTTTTTATTAAAACGTGTTCAAAATAAATTGTTGTAAGACACTTTTAAAAACTACGTATTGAAGCAATAAACATATGCTATGTATTTTAATCAAAAAAACATTCAATTTTAAATCTTAAACAAGTAAAAATTGTAATGACTCTTTTTTACTTTTCGTTTTTTTGAGTGCTTGTCGTGAAAATTAAAATTGTTTTTAGCGTTTTTTTTTTGCGTTTCCAAATAACAAATATTTAAGCAACTAAGTCAATAAAATAGTTACTTTTTTTATGGAACATTGTTTTATCTTTACAAACTTTATTTCTCTGAAAAATTAATGACGTTTTCGTTCACTGTAACTATAAACAATTGAAACAAATCGTTTTTTGTTTTGTTCAAAAACACAACTTTTACATTTTGGACTTCTCAGATCAATATTGAATTTTACATTCATTTCTCGAATGTAAATCATTGATTGAACATTTATCGAAAACAAATAATATTTAAGCAAGTAAGTCAATGAAATAGTTACTTTTTTTTATGGAACATTGTTTTATCTTTACAAACTTTATTTCTCTGAAAAATTACTTTTTCATTCACTGCAACTATAAACAATTAAAACAAATCATTTTTTGCTTTGTTCAAAAACATAACTTTTTCATTTTGGACTTTTCAGATCAATATCGAATTTTACCTTGATTTCTCAAATGTAAATCAATAATTAAACATCTATTGAAATACAAATAAAATAATTACAACAGCCAGCAGTAGAAAATGTTTCGCAAGCAATGATATGAGCAGTGATGATATCGCTCGCAGTAGATTGCCCAGTTATTTATTGGGGGCTGTAGCACTAGCCTAAAATAAATGATTCCAGTCGTTTCCCAAGCCTACGCTATTGTAAATAACTTGACCGCAACGGTTGACTTAATAAACTATATTAGTGGGATTCCTTCGGCAACGTTAATTGAAATACAGATGTCCTTAGTACGTCATGTCAGTCTTATTGACGTCACAACAATACACAAGGGAATGCCAATTGTTTGCCTTTAGTAATTTTTGTGTAATAAATATAATTATACAACAATACCGGGAACTTTTATATTGCATAACGATATTTAAATTTTTAATCTGTTATAAACTTATGTAATTTCATAGAAACGTTGATTTTCAAAACTTTTCTTAATCTGGAGTTTTTAATCTAAGCTACTAGTTTTTTTTTATGTTATAAAATGTTTAGAATATAAGGATACATGATACGGAGGATAAATCTAAAGGATTTCCTCGATGAAGCTGTAGAAAAAAAATTGAAGAAGACATAATGAGTTCTCCTATTACAATTTTAAAACAACTTTTACATAAATTCTAAGATTGAATTTCACTTTTCCATTACCTGTGGAACACTTTTGAAAAAGTAAAGAAAAGCTTTGTCAGCTTTTCATTTCATTGTCGGATGATTATTAAGGAAATTGAAGTTTAAAGATTTCTTTCGAATACGATAAATTTTATACGTAATTGTTCGGTATTATTATTTTAAAGTTGTTTATCTCATAACTCATATTTCGAAAAAATATTGTTTACTCGGCCACTTTAACAAATTAAATTTGCGTATTTTACAGTATTACTGTTTCTATATATAGGAGGGGAAGGAGTTGTACTTTTGACCATATTGTTCCTTCGACCACCTAAGCTGGGGTGTCTTGTACTATTTTGTAAAAATAAGTTTAATTAGTACATAGTTACTCCACTAGAGGGCTTCTGTAGCCCTCTATGGATTTTTCAAGCCAAAGAAGATTCGTGTGAAATATGACAATATATTTCCATCCTAAAAATTGCAAGTAATCATAAGGCTTTGCTTAATACAATTTGTTGTGTTATGGTTTTGTTGATAAAAACCATTTGACATAGTAGCTATACACTTAAGAAAAAATTGTGGAGCTTTTGAAAATGGTTGTTGAACCCTTAATATGTAGCATGTCCTTTAATTTACATTGGACATGGTGTTGTGCCTCTGACCATGATCAGTTGTTGTTCCTTTGACCAAAGGTACAACACTCCTGAGTGAATTACTCAATATTTTAACTTTGGTGTGTTACTGCTACAAGTTTAGTAAAACTAGTTAATATATTTAACAACACATGGTCAAAGGTATACCTATATGTTCTCTTCGGTCAAAGGTACAACTATATGTTGTATCTTTGACCACATTTTCAGTATTTTTTAAGAATAAAATAAAAATAATATAAATAAATAAATATAAATAAAATAAATCCATGAAAAAATTATACATGATAAACCATACGATACAAATTGGAATAAAATAAGAGAATTGAAGTTTGCCTTTATATTAAAGTTAAGAAAATTTAAAATGTATGAAGTGGTCAAAGGAACAACACCGTCCCCGATATATTGAAATTATGAAACTAACCTAAATATGTTAACTGTGATGTCCGAGGAAAGGTTAGTTCAGTAATAAAATTTTGATTTTTTTTAAAGACAAAATTTCCTTGAAGTTTTACAAATGCTTTAGGTATTGTTTATTCTACCTTACTTTTATTGAATTCTTATAAGTTTATGTGCTACACTTTGACATATAAATTAATTAACTTTATTTCATAAAAAAAACTGTTTGCATGTGTTTTCATATACTTACAGAAATAATTGCAACGAAATTAAATTAAATTTAACCACATATAGTTTCCTTAGTTTAAATATTTACTTATTGTCAGTGTTTATATTAGTATGAGTGGTAGATAATACATAATTTTAAGAAAAAAGTTTTTAAAGTACCGAATGCTACATTTTTTACAAAAAGATTGTTTTTTATTTATCTTAAGATATTTACTTTATGATTAAAAACTTTTTAAAATTTAAAATAGGCTGTTGGTTAACCATTTTGAATCACATGAAATTATGAAAGATTAAAACGAATTTAAATCAAAAGAGGACATAAAACATTTGCAGCCGAAAAGTATGTGCATCAATTCAACTTTTTTTAAAAATAAGTTTTTGGTCCAATATTTGCTTTTAATATATGCTTTCTAAATTAAAATTTCAGCTAAAAACAATGAACTTCATAAATGATTATTGAATCAATATCTAGTGGGCACATAACATCAATCGGTGCACCGAAAGCAGCAATGAAAGTTGAAAGAAAATACGTCGCTTGAAACAAGACAGTTGTATTAATTATCTTGTTTAGAAAACAAAATTGTATGAGGCATAAAAATATTGTCTATTGTCGTTATAATGTCGCCCAGCGTGTAAGTGATGAGCCTCTCACCGAGAAGGTTCTTGGTTCTGTCCTTGTCCTAGTTATATTACAAACGTATTCGTGCTGGTAGGAAAAAAAAACCTTTAAAAATCACCAGGTTGCCCTTTTGCACTGCGATATACGTGCTCATTAAATCGATGAAGTGAGAAGTCCCAATCACGTTAGCGTACGACGTCGCTCGAAGTTCCGTTGAGTGCTTGCTCATGTGTTGACCTCGTCTTTTGATCAGGGTATTGGTTTACGAGGCGTATTTGGCTGTGTTAAAGCTGCCAATGGAGGCTAGAAGTAGGCAGACCGAATAATTGCATTACACGTCGTCTATAATCGGTCATTGATTTTTTAATTAATTATAATATAAAATTTTTTAGTCTCATTGTAGTATTTAACATATAAAAATACAAAACGATTAGTAAAATTTTGGGTTATGTGTTACTGAACTAATACTTTGGCTCACTCTATTCTATATTATGAAACAATACACAAATTTAAACACAATTAATTTTCTGTCTCAAAAAGTTTACATTACATTTTGTTTGTTCACACATAGGTTGGATCGGGGCTGGGGAGCCCAGTAGGAAGGCTGTTTCGCTTTGCATGCGGAAGATCCCATGTTCGGGTCCGGGCATCGCCAAAATATCTGCCCGTGCAGCCAAAACATTTCCGACGAATAATATCCCATGCAGAGTGACAGCACGTTAAATATGCTCCTAAGCCCCAAAGCTGCGTACGATGTTGCCCTTAACGATTGCGTTGCGTGCCTGGCGGCTCGTCAATAACTATAAACTCTGCCAATTCAAACTAAACTAAAGTTTGATCGCAGTTATTTGTAAAACATATTTTTCCCCCATACATTTATGATTTAGTAAAATGTCTTCAGCCTATACAAAAAACTGGAAAATCTGTTTAATTTAGAATGAAATGCTGTACGATGTAATTAAAGATAACGCGTAAATGACTCCGCTTCCACATTATTTAAGGAATTTCTTCGACTAAAGCAAAATTTTTAATTACTATTCGAACGAAAGACAAAATTTTGTTTCGTGAAGCATTAAATTAATTAAAAGAAAAACGCGCCCAAGTGAGGTATTTAATTAGTAATAAGTTAATTAATAAGTAGTTTTAAACAATGTAACTAAGAATAAATAGCTTAAAACATGGAAGTTTATGGAAAGATATTGATTTGAAGACATTATATGCAAATGATTTAAAAAAGCAAATATTTTTTGGACGTTTGTTTTTGAAATAATGATATTTGAAATCAGTTTGGGAGGAATGAAAACTAATTTTACATAATAATATAATAATCAAGTAAAAGATTTGACCCAGAAACTACACAATTTTAAAATGTTACTTTTAAAATGTCATTAAACGAGTGAAGAACTTAGTTCAGTTAGTTCATAGTAACATTAAATAATCATCTTTATATTTCCTCGTTTTGGGACCTTATTGTATGCAAAGAACTATTACAAGTTATTTTTTAATTACTTTTAACCTTCTGATTTTCTTCAATAGGTAACAACTGTCTAGGTATCATGTTAGTATATCAAACGAAACCCAAAATTGTATTGTAATATTTTTTTAAAACTTGAGATGGCTTTCAAAACTACTTATATCTGAACTATAAGTTTAATTAAAACATATTAAAATATTAAACAATGAAAATAACTAATACAATTTGCTTATATCTAGGTTGAGTTGGTAACTACTTACAATTAAACTAGAACATCAACACAGTAAATACATTTTTCTTATAGCATCTAAGTTGAGTTATTTAAACAATTATAAACTTTTAAAATAAAAAAAACTAGCACTTAGGATTGATATAAACACTTTTAATTTAATTCAATTTGAAAAAAAAGTTATTTATGTTAAAATGTAAATTTTTGACATAAAAATATCACCCACTTTGAATTGATGTAAACACTATAAAATGAACTGTTAATTCAATAAAAAATAATGCTATGTAAATAATATAAAATTAATTTTTTAGCTCAATTAAAAAAATCAAATACGATGTTAATACCGTCAAATTAAATTTTTATTCAATTTTAAAAAAAAGAAGTTATTTTTGTTTAAACAATAACTTTTTTAGATGAAAAAAGACCCCAGATTATACAAAGAATAGATGTAAATACTGTAAAATTAAATTTTAACAATTTGTTTAATTCAATTTAAAAGAATCAAATACGATGGAAATTTTGTCAAATTAAATTTTTATCCAATTTGAAAAAAAAAATTTTTGCTTAAACAGTAACTTTTTTAGATGAAAGAAGACCCCAGATGGTACTTAGAATGGATGTAAAGACTGCAAAATTAAACTTTAAGTCAATTACAAAAACCTTATTAACCCTCTAATGCATGAATTTTTATTTTCATCCCAAAAATATATGTATCTTTAATACCCACACATTATGGGAAAAATACTAAAAAAAATTTAACTGCATTAGCACTTAAATAATTTCAATTAATATTTTTTTTCCATATGACAAAAACCAACTGCAAAATTCAAATTTTGATAATAATGAATGAAAATTACTAAAAATATTTCAAAATAACCCTTATTTTTAACTATGATTAATTTTTCAAAACAATTTATTAGTATTTAGTACTATTATTATTGTTATTCTTTGAATACTGACAAAAACGTAATTTCACAAAAGTTAATAACCTCACTCTTTAATTTTGAATACACTTTTACTACTGTCAAACATGAGTATTATTAGTTACTAAAACTTCAAAATGGATAGGAAGATGAAATAAAAATACAATTTTATCGAGAGGTACCTCTAATTTAATAGAATAAAGTGGATTATGTTACTTGTTACCAAACGGTAACAGTATGCATTAGAGGGTTAAACTTTTTTTATTAACAAACCAAACAAAAATCCCTACCTCCCCCAAATTCTTATAATCCATCTCCACAGCCAGAAGATCCACGACATCATCTCCTCCGGATATTCTGACCACCCAATCATTGGTATAATGCCCATCATCATCGTGACATTCGAGGGATGTCAGCAGACAGCATGCGACGAACAACGCGGAGAAGCCGTACATGCCCAAGCCGTACAGTGCCATGCCGAGGAGACGCAAGTGTTTTTGCGACCGTCGCGCAAGAGCGATCGCTGGAGTAAAGGATATCAACAAGTTATCAGGCGCGGCTGTTGTGTTGGACGGTGGGTGGGAATCTCGCCATCTGGGGTGGAAGGAGAGCCCAAGTGCGGGGAAATTGGTTTGGAAAGGGTGTATACTGGAGTGGCTAAAGTACAGGGTGGTTATAAAATAACGCTCGCTATTCGGAGTGGTCTGTAGCTTGAATGAATAATCCAAATGCAAAAATCTTTAAGACACTTACTAATCAAGAAGGGGGAAAAAGAATGGAATCATAAAAAAAGACAGAATCCTAAAAAATAATCATAAAAAAGAATAACCATAAAAAACAAACTCGTCTCTTGACCGGGGTTCTAAATTACGAGGCTTCGTCAATTATGGCCAATTAAGGCCAACACAGCTAATTACGCCTCGTAATTTAGAACCCTGGTCAAGAGACGAGTTTCTTTTTTCGAAAAAGAAAGAAATCATAAAACAGAAACTCGTCTCTTGACTAAGGTTCTAAATTACGAGGCATAGCCAATTATGGCAAATTACGACCAAAACATCCAATTACGCCTCGTAATTTAGAACCCTGGTCAAGTGACAAGTTAGTTTTTATGATTCTTTTCTTTTCCCCCTTCTTGATTAGTAAATATCTCAAAGTTTTTTTGTATTTGGATTATTCATTCAAGCTACCACTCTCGGAAATAACACTTTCATTTTTGACGATTCATGAATCCTCAAGCCTCATTTCGTTAATTTTGAGGATTGTTTCGACAAACTATCACGTGACTTTTGAGTAAACGCAAATCCTCACTTTTACGATCTTGATATGACGATTATGTATCTTGATTTTGAGGAAACTGAATCTCCTTGTTGTACTCACATGCTCAAAAATGACGAAATATTTCGTTAGATTAGACGACATTCAAATACTCATGAAAATGACTATTCAAATTTCCTCACTTTGAGGAAAGGAAAACTCGGAGCATTTTCCAGTAAACGGAATCGTCAAAATTAAGGAAAATTTCGTCTTTTTTGATCATTCATTTTTGAGAGTGTAGTGGCAGGTGTACACAGCAGCAAAAAGTCTGGTGTTTTTACAGAAATGCGCTATCGGCTGACGTGACGGAAAATAGCGCATAATTTAGAGTTTAAATCTGTTTATTTTATACGAGTGATTTGTAGTTTTAACTATCTGCTGACGTGTCAGAAAAATACCTTAAAATTTATAGTGGAAATGTGTTTATTTTATATAATTAATTTTTAATTTTCCGTTTCTTATCTAAACCAAGTTTTTAATCTAAACATATGGTTTTTTTATGTAATAATAAATAAAATGTTTAGTAAATCAATTTACTTGATACAGAATAAATTTATATGATTTCCGCAATTTATTTAAAAGTTTAAGAAGACATTATAAGTTCTCCGAGGAGAGTTTTAGATTAACTTTTACACAAATTCTTAGATTGAATTTCATTTTTCTGTTACCTGTGGACTATTTTCGAAATAGTAAAAAAGTTTTTCTACTTTTTATTTCATTAATAGTTTCTGCTTTAAAAAAAACTCTTGAATGTAGCTATTTCTTTTATAGTAACGTAATTGTTTATTATTATTTTTTGTTTTTATCGTAACACAGATTTAGATTACAAAAATATTCATTAAGTGATTAATTCGCATATGCTAAGAGACGATAAAAACTAGTTATGCAATAAAAATTTTTAGATTGAGGTACCAGATGCTTAAAATTCAGGCATATTCAGAAAAATTAGTTAGATATTCATTAAATATATAATTTTATTTCAAAATACTATAAACTATCTGCTATCGAAATACAAAACAAATAATCAATATGTAAAAAGTTTTTTCTTCAACAATTTTTCTTCCCTGCTAGTTGTTAAACGTTGTGCGATTGTGTGTCTCCCCCTCCTACCACCCTTCAACTTCTGTTCTACACCAAAACCGAGCTAAAGTTTGCAGCAGAGAAATGTACTAGGCGGAGGAATCTGTGTAAACAACGCTGCTGGCGCCGTAATTTTGCGTGCTCCTATTGGCTGCTCCTTCGACCCTGATATTCGTGCGCCCTGTTACGTCAAAATCGAAGGGAAAAAATAATTAAAATAACACTCTAACTGAAGCTAAACTAATAAAAATAATAAATTTATGTCTTGAAATAACAAATAAATTTGTTTATTGAATGTAAAATACCTTTTTGTATTCGATTCTCGCACTCAAATATGAGAACTATTTACAATTTTTCTCGTAGAACATTTGTATACTGCAAACTTAAGGTCGGTTTTGGTGTAGTCATTTGATTTTCTTTTTTTTTCTGTCGAAATCTAACCTTAACGAACAACAATATATACTTGGAAAAATACAAAAAAAAAATCCTATTGATATGACATCAGATACCAATATTTAATTTTGTGTCATTAAAAATTGTTTTATTTTTCTTTATCCATAATACTTTTTATCGAAAATTAGAATGGCAACAGTTACAGCGTTATCAATCCAACGCCGCACTGCGTTGTTTTTGTATGGGATTGTCTCTCCTTAGGGATGACGAATTGCGGGGGTGCGTGAGTGTGATTGGCGACCAATTTCAATGCGTTATCTCAATCGTGTTTGTGTTTCATAATTGTTTTTTGAGAAATAAACTAATGATAGCCTCATAGTAGCGGCTCAGTGGCCGAGAGGTTAAACGTGTCCGCCTCGTAAGCCCAAGATTGCGGGTTCGTGCCCCGGCTGGGTCGTCGGATTTTCTGGATGGGAAAATTCTGGACACGCATGTCATATAATTATGTGGCATGTAAAAGATCCTTGGAGGGCCCATTTGGCCCGGGTTCTCTCGGCAAAATTAAATCTCGGCACACTTTAACATCCACAGAGAGCTCAGATTCATGTAGTCTGTGCGTCAAAATTGCTAGCGAGAGTCGCCTAGATGGTGTCACAAAAAAAATGGCTCTCAGTTCTGGGGAATGTGTCGAGTCTGCAAAGGCTTGACCGCCAATGTTGCAGCCCCATTAGAGGGGAAAAAAAGCCACATAGTCAAATGAAGAGTACACGGGAAGAACCACTTGATATTTTAGGAGTCTTACCTTATGAGTCTGCTTGGTGGATATTAGCAACAGGAAGCCGGTTTTTCATTTGGTTTTTCATTCGCAGTACAATCGTATTGCTCGTGTCTACTGATCTCTGGCTTGAATCAGGGTTGCCGCGAAAGAAAAACATAGCGAGTAACCAGTTTCTTTATACCAGTTTCGGTGATTTCTCAGTATAATTGGCCAAAGAGGCTCATTGAGGAAAGCTTAAATTTAAGTTAAAAAATTAATACCTCCCCAGTTTTTACTGTTTCCTTCTGGATGCATAATGGATATATTTCACAAATTTTATATTTTTAGAATAAAAAAGTTTCAGCTGAAAGGGTTAATAAAAGTACGAAAATTATCCCCTAATTGTTTTGAGCAGTGTAGTAATCTTTAACAATATTGATTTATTGTGTATTCATATTGAAAGTCGTCTAGTGTTTTTGTAACTGCATAGTTTTATTCGTAATTATTTCATTTCGTGTATTTCAAGGAGGTTTTGGGAATTGGGGTGGAAGTGGTCATTTGCTTGTGCAAACATTGAATATTTGTTTTTCACAATTGGCTTGCAAAAATCAATGAATGGTAAACACCAACAATTATGTGTCACAAATGTAACTAGAACATGTGTAAAAAAAAGTTTGTAGTGTATGTAATAACAATTAAGTATAAGTGGTCAATTAAAAACAGTAGAAGTTTCAAGAATATTGATTCATTTAATATTTGTGCATTAAATACGATACAAACAATGAGAGAGAATTTAAGGTTTTTATTAATTACTAGCAAATTTATACCCGTACTTCGCACGGATTAAAAAATATTAAGTCCATCTAATTATGTGCACCATATAACCTGTTATAGGATCATAAACTTAAATATTTCTTCCCGCTCGCTATCAAATATTAAATCCCGTTTCATTGCTATAAAAATCCAAAATCAAAAATGTCTAGTTTTTGAAATTATAAGACACACATATATACACACACAAAATACATTTTATTAATATATGGAATGATAAATATTTTAAGAAAACCATAAATTCGTATATCACTTTGGCTCATCACATTGACTTTATCCTATTACCAATTAAATTAAGCATTAAAAAAGGTATGGATAACGTATTCATTAGAAGATGAAGAATATAAATATCGGATTATATGGGGATCAATTAGATGGATATCAGGTTTGAATACATTTTTGGTACAAAGGTCAATGTTCTTAAATACCTGAAGCCCTGTCTGAGTAAGTTTACGTGTTCTTGAAATTTCATTTTTTAGATATATATATTTTTTTTGCAGTTTAATACTAATTATTATCTACTTATGGAAATGAGGTGAGAAAAATTATTCTTTACATTAAAGTGTACATCAGAGAGACTTTACTTTTAAAGGAATTATATTTTGACTCATACCCTATATTTTAAACATCAATTGTGGAATTTTTTGGTTGTTTTTGGGGGTTGGCGAGCGAAACCGAGAAGGGGGCGTGCCCACTTGTTTGCTAAATTATATCTTCTATCACCTAAAAATTACAGAAAACCTAACGTAAAAAAAAATCTATTTTTTTCTGTCTTAATTTATAACCTATTAAGAACATAATTTATCGAACAAATACAATATAAATGTTCTGCAATATTCTTTGCTATAATACATTTCTTTATCAATTAGCATTGATTGCAATGGCATATTGATGGCTCCATACTGAAGAGTAAAGTGTATATTTCACCTAGGATTGGATTAACTTAGTGACAATCAGTCTAGAATACTGGTTTTATTTGCCACTAAACAGAGTTTTATAGAAGCGACTCTACTTACGAGAGATTTCATTCACTGACAGTGAGACTGGAATAAAACGTTAACGCTTTTTTGCCCTCTTGCATTTCAGGGATTTATTTCTTGTAAATGCCAAGTTTGTACCAGTTGGACCATCAGTAGGCTTCATCACAAAAGTATTCAATAAGGGAGAATGGGCACGATTGTCCTCGGGTCTCCAAACCCAAATGCCTCTGAGGGGCTGGGAAGCCCAGTCGATTAGGCACTCGTCTAGCAAGCGAAAGGCCCCAGGTTCAGGTCCGGGCATCGCCATTAACTGCCGACCCATAAACGGTCCGTGCAGCCCAAAAAAGGTCCGACGAATAATACCCCGTGTTAAGGAGTGCACGTTAAATATCCTTCAAAGTCCTTAACGCTAAGTACGATGCCGCCCGTAACGGTTGCGTTGGGTGCCTATTCAGGTGTTGGCGCGTCATTTGACTGTGGTTTTAAAATACGACGTCCGTTGCCAATAGCCCTCGTGTAGCTCCAGTGCGACGATAATTCATACCTGACCTAACCAAATGCCTCAGTGTAAATCCAAAGGGAAAAAAATATTGTTTTAACCCGCATTTGTCAGGTTGTATTGAATAGTTTTGCAAGCGGTTTTTTATATTATAAATTTAGCTGTCTTACAGGTCTCGATATTCCTTTTTTTAAATGAATATTTTTTTAAAATTATCAATAAATAATTTTACACAAAGTATTCTAATCAATTTAGAAAGGGATTATAGAGACCTGTAAGGGAGCTACATTTATTAGATAAAAAAAACCGTCTGTAAAAATATTCAATACAGGTGGAGAAATGTGGCTTAGAGAATATATTTTCCATTGTATTAACACAGAAGCAATTTGGTTGGAGACCTGCGGTAATTTGTTCTCATTCGCCTTTAAATTATATGTGGTACTTCAAAATTTCAGTTATGATGAAGCTCTACATTGTAAAAACAGATATATCAAAACTTAAATGAAAGTTAAGTTTTCTTCCAACAACTAAGATCGTAGAAAATATCGTAAAAATGCAATATTTGCAAAAACGTTTCATAACTATACTACGAAAAAAAAACCTCTTGTTTTTTTCAGTTAAAATTTGTCAACTAGAATGACAATGGATTTTATATCAATAATTATTTTAATTATTTTACAAAAAAAAACCGTATTTTTAACTTATAGAAATGTCTTATATAGCAGATTGGGATACTTAAATGACTTTTCCTGGTACATTTTGCAGCTTTTTCCCCGATTATAATTTCAGATTTTTTCTTTTAATCCAGCAGTTTTTCCATTTTGAAATTTGAGATTTAACAAGCATGTCTGCATAAGTGTATTCGTAAGTATTCGTGATTTTTTATGGAATTTTTTCCAGTTCGAATACGTTAAAAGTATGGCTGTATTACGAAGCGGGAAAATTATCGGTCGATTATAGTCTTCGCCGATTGTAAATGGTGACATATGCTGTTTTAATTGAGCCAGTCTTGTTATTATCGAAGATAAATACAGTTAAAACTGCTTTCTTAAAGAAAAGTTTTAACTGTAAAATATATGGCATTTAACAAAAAAAAAGTTTTTTACAGTGCCTTCACTCTCAGAAATAACACTTTCATTTTTGACGAATCATGAATCCCCAAGCCTCATTTCGTTAATTTTGAGGACTGTTTCGTCAAACTATCAAGTGACTTTTGAGTAAACGCGAATCCTCACTTTTACGATCGTGATTTGACGATTCTGCATCTTGATTTTGAGGAAACTGAATCTCATTGTTGTACTCACATGCTCAAAAATGACGAAATATTTCTTTAGATTAGACGACATTCAAATCCTCATAAAAATGGCGATTCAAATTTCCTCACTTTGAGGAAACGAAAACTCGGAGCATTTGCCAGTAACGGAATCGTCAAAATTAAGGAAAATTTCGTCGTTTTTGAGCATTCATTTTTCAGAGTGTTTTTAAAAAACCAAAACTATCTAAAAAGAGAAACCGCACAACAAGATAGAACTTATTCACGGAATAAAGCTAAAAGAATTCTTATTGAATCCTCACAAGTGTTTAGCCAGAAGAGTTCTTTAGTTTTTATTGCTTATTTAGTTATTTTCCTTCGACTTATCAACAATAAAGACGGGAAGTGAGTAGCTCCGCTATTAGGTAAACTTCCGTTATTGTCCACCATTTTTTACTTCAACACTTTATTGAAAATGTGTTGCAATGTTAAAGAAAATACATAAATATGCCACATTTTTTGCCATTTATTTAACTAACGCAATATGAAGTATCTTGTGCATTAACTCTGAATACCCTAAAAAAACAACTTGTATTGACTTTCATTACAAAAAGTTGTGTCTTTTCTATTTATCACAACTTTTAGAAACAATGCAAAAAACCTGTTGTGACGCGATAAAAATGCATTGTTAGCACAATAATTGTGTTGAAAGCACAGCGCACATTCTTCCGGAATGTAGTTCAGCATCTGGTCTTTAATGTTTCAGAAAAATGTCTATACACTCTCAGAAATAACACTTTCATTTTTGACGATTCATGAATCCTCAAGCCTCATTTCGTTAATTTTGAGGACTGTGTTTCGTCAAACTATCAAGTGACTTTTGAGTTAACGCGAATCCTCACTTTTACGATCGTGATTTGACGATTCTGTACCTTGATTTTGAGGAAACTGAATCTCATTGTTGTACTCACATGCTCAAAAATGACGAAATATTTCTTTAGATTAGATGACATTCAAATCCTCATAAAAATGACGATTCAAATTTCCTCACTTTGAGGAAACGAAAACTCGGAGCATTTGCCAGTAACGGAATCGTCAAAATCAAGGAAGTTTCGCCGTTTTTGAGCATTCATTTTTTAGAGTGTACTAAACCTTAAAATTTGTGTATTACAGTACGTTTGATTTTGTAATACATGTTTTATAAAACATGATATTCCAAAGGATTTTTTTTATCAGTCACGCATGGATATAATGACCACCCCCCCCTCGTGATTGCCAATTGTGTTGGAACAACATAATTTTGTGTTAGTATGTCATCAACAAATTAATGCACACATCGTTATAACGTTACCATTTTCAGACAATATTTTATAAAAAACGATATTTCAAAGGATTTTTTTTATCAGTCATGCTTGATTATAATGACCTTTCCCCTCGTGATCGTTAATTGTGTTGGAATATAATTTTGCATTAGTATGTCATCAACAAAATTTTTGTACAGAATAGACACATTATTATAAAGTTGCCATTTTTAGACAATATTTTATAAAACAAGATATTTCAAAGGATTTTTTTATCAATCACGCTTGATTATAATGACCTTTCCCCTCGTGACCGTTAATTGTGTTGGAATATAATTTTGCATTAGTATGTCATCAACAAAATTTTTGTACACAATAGACACTTTATATAAATTTTGCCATTTTTAGATAAAGCTCTAGATTAGTGGTCGCCAGTCGCCAACTGGCGACTATTACATCGAAAGTGGCTACCTAAAAATCAAACCCCAGTCGCCAAAAGTGGCGATCATAATTTTCCCTTTTTGTTCAACAAATAATTAATACTGAAGCTGCATTTCTAAAATAATTATAATAAAAACACTCCTATTCTCGATTATGTTGGGAAGAAAGACTTATGACAGTTGTTGGTTATCGGTGAAATTTCCCCCTCATCATTGACCAATGTTTTGTGTTACGTAACTGAGTCGGCCTCCGTGTGAATTAAATGGAGCTGGGCGACGAAAAAGAACGTTTGATTTTTAAATCTTGCTTTACGATGTTAGCAATTTACAGCTGATTAAGATCCCAACTATTCATTTAAACAATTCTGATATGAGAACATTTCATGAACAATCGTGTACGACATCAAGAATTCTCCGAAACTAATAAGTTGAACTGTATGTAGTGTATGTACACAAAATAATTTTCTCCTTTCAATAATGGCCAATCACATAATACTTACATATTTGGTATGATCCTTTTTTAACTGTCAATCTTTTCATATCAAAAATGTCTTTAATAAAATTTTATTTTATGAAAAATCGCATTTTATTTTTGTCGAATATACTTAAATTTTAAATTGGCTACTAAACATCCAAATGTGGCTACCATTTTCTTTCACTCTGGTAGCCACTGGCTACTATTACAAATTCCCAGTCTAGAGCATTATTTTTAGACAATATTTGAGTTCCACTTGTGAAGCTTAAACACGATTTTTCCTGAGTGTACAATAAATTTACTATGCTGTCAAGTTTGATGCTTTTAAATTGCCGCCTTTAAAACTTGGAATGAAATTGTAAAATCTTGCAGGAAATAAAACAGCGTGTTTTTTTCATAACTTCTTTTAGTACAAGGTTATTTTAATATATATTTTTTTATATTACTTTTATATTTATATATTGAGTTATCAATGCTGATATTTTACCAATTTATTTTCGTAATAAACTTAAAAATTTCAGTTTTGAAGAACTACATTTAAATTACCCAAATAAACTTTCTAATTTCGAAAAAGTTTGTGTTTCCTTTTATACTATTTTTAGTAAATATACAAGTTATTTATAAAATGCTTGCAAATGGGCATGTTCCAGTTATTAAGTGGCAACAGATATGCTAAATGAAAATAAATTATTATTTCCCAGTATCGATTTGTGATTCCTTGTCACGCGGGAACAGAGCTCAAATTGGATCACCGATAGACGAAAGTTCAGGAATTACGGATGAAAGATAATACGGCTCCTGACACAATAATCTAGTCTTTTTTCCGTTTTTTTCTCATAATAAAAAACAAAGGTTTTATTTTTCTTCAGAATAAAATCAAAATTCTGAAAGTTTAACTTTTCCGTATTCTACCAAAATTGAAAGTTTTAGGTGAAAAGGTGCGTGAATCACAGGTTTTTCTTCTAAAATATTATTAAATACTAATTAGCTGTCAGTAGTTAGTAAAAACCGTAATTAATTTGACATCTGTTCAACTATATTTCTTTTCAGAAAGGGTTGCTAGTTAATTATATAAATTTCTGCATGGAAATATGATTTATTTTATTTCTATTTAAATGCCCAAATAGTTTTACTTTATAAAAAATATTTTGGCAATAAAAAAAATTCATTTAGAATATTTGGAACACTAAGTCTTATATAAAACTAATCTGAAATTTCTATTCTAAAAGAACTTTTTGGAGAACTCATAGGTATTATTTAAATATAAAATTTAAAAGTAATGCATTCAAAAATATTCTGTGTAATACCTCAAGTGCTAGCTGAAAAAATTAATAATTTGAAAAAAAAAATTTAAGTAAAAAACACCTGTTTGGTATTTTTTCAAATACTGTGTAATATTGCGCTTATGATAAATACTAAAGCTCTGTTCCCCTTGAACTATAAAAAATATGCTCCTATTTTTATCTAAACCATTCATTGCACACATACCTTTCTGAAATACTAACAGCTGGCTATGTCACAGTGAATAATTACACAGGAAACTTACAAAGGAAAAAATTTACGTAATATAGTATAGGAAAGCCGCTTATTGTATTGATATTTTATTCACAATCTAAGATTTTCCTTAAAGGCCACCAAATGAGATTTTAAAAGTATATGTATGATAACTTATAGAAATGATATAATTGCATTTTGAAGTGTTTATTTATGCATGGTGCATAAATACAAAATTTTTTTTGAGACACACATACGTACGGTCCCTACTTAGGAATAAAAGGAAATACTTGTAGAATATTTCGTTTACTTATAAGAAATGAAAAGCAGTACTTTTAAATATTAAAAGTATATTATCGTCGATTTTTGTTGAATAACTTATTTGTTTACTTGGATTCCAAATTTAAAATAACGGAGAGTTTTAACACAAAAAGTGGATTTTTTTAAATAATACAGCATAGACTTTATTTTTTATGTACTTCAGAATATTATTTATAAACTGTATTTCATATCTTTATATATTTTGAAAATACCTTGAAATATTAACTACAGGCTTTAAGAGAAATAAAGAAAATGGGAACATTCAAATGCATTGAAAAAATATGTTTGGACTAAGAATTAAATAGGGCCGGCCCGCCAGCGCAGTGGTTAGTGTTCTAGCCTTTTGAGCTGCTGGGCTCGGGTTTGAGTCCCGGTAAAGGCATGGATGTTTGTGCTTGTCAATAAATGTTGTTATTTGTCTATGTGTTTGTGTCATCCTTCTTTGTGTGTCTCTTGTGACTGTCTCTTCTGGCGAGCTGGGTAATGGGCTATAAAGCCTACACTCTCCCTTCAAGAGGGCGCAATCACTGTCATTTGTCAACAATCAAATAGGCCTTAAAAAGCTCAGTTTTTTAATTAGATTCTAGATTACGTTAATAATGCAAAAAGTGTGGTTTTTATAAAGGATTTGTTCTCCTATCTCTCACTTTCACTGCCGAATTACATAACCTACCGACAAATGTGCCGAATACATTTAAACATTTATTTATGACTGCTGACGTCTTAATATTAATTATTCCCCTTGGAGAGTTTTTCATTGCATTTTGTTTATAAATTAATATTAAATAATCAATTTGTTTAGTTATGTTTTTAAGGAGATATGTAGTTTTAATGTCGTACATTGATATAAAACGTTTTACTAAGTTTTAAGTTTGAGCGATATTACAGACTTATTCTTCGGAATGCGAATTGGTTTAGAACATGATCAGTAATAATTATTGAACTTTCAATGAAAATTAGTTTGCTAAATTTTAACGTTTAAAAAGTCAATATAAACTTAATTCTGTGTTTTCCGATTTCCAGAATTTTGTGTGGAAACAGTTCTAAATGGCAGTTTCTGTTACAAAATAACTTTTTTTCCTTTCAATTGTTGGTTCAACCCTCCAATGAAGACAAATTTAATTAAAAAACCCTGAAAATTAACACATTTTACATAATTTACATCGGACTTTGTTATTCGATCCATGAAAAAACTGCCACTGTCTGAGAGACAGGAGGGCACTTGGGTGATCCGTCCTGCCAAAATTAATTTTACCTGGCAAAACAGTTTAAATTAAACTGGTGTTGTTTATGTCAATCCTAGTGTCTAGCGGCTTTATACCCTAAAACGTATCTTAGTTTAAATTAGTTTCAGTTGGTTCTTTCTTTTCTTGTCGTTCTGAAAAACTTAGAGTTTTAATTAAATACGCGTAGAATTTTAATTTAGGTTACAAATGCTAAAATAAAGCGAAATATTATCGCTCATATATTATTTGCTTGTTGTAAATGTCTTAACAAGCTCTGTTCAAGAACGTGCTAAGTGACATTTTTTTTTTTTAAAAATTGTGTCAATTAGTTTTTGTTAGTTCTTTCCTGTCTTGTCGTACTTAAAAAACTTTAGAGTTTTAATTAAATATGTAGAAGTTTTTAAGTTACAAATTCTAAAATAAGGCGAAATATTATCGCGCATATATTATTTGCTTGTTGGAAATGTCTTAACAAGCTCTGTTCAAGAACGTGCTAAGTGACATTTTTTTTTAAAAAAAATTGTGTCAATTAGTTTTTGTTAGTTCTTTCCTGTCTTGTCGTACTTAAAAAACTTTAGAGTTTTAATTAAATATGTAGAAGTTTTTAAGTTACAAATTCTAAAATAAGGCGAAATATTATCGCGCATATATTATTTGCTTGTTGGAAATGTCTTAACAATGAAGAGCTCAGTTCAAGAACGTGCTAAGTGACATTTAAAAAAAAATTGTGCCAATTAGCAAATTATTCTGCCCTTTAAAGGTAAAATATACCTTTTTCATTAACTCAAAATTAAGTAGATTTTTTTTACCATTCACAAGAGCCGTTTTTAGCAGATTCAAGTGCAAACAAAAAAAACTGAAAAGCTAATTTTCTCGTTTTCTACTTTTTGTCACTTAGTACGTTCGTTCACTAAGCTCTTCAAAATGTAAGGAGTAGTTTTATGAAACTCTTGAATTTGTGTTAGATCTCCTTTTTACTCATATTTGGCATTACATGACTCTAAAACAAATTATTATGTAACGGGTCTGTTTTAAAAGTCAACCCAAAACTATTTTTTTACAAATTGCAAATCAAAGCTAATAATTTTTAGTTTATATCTTCAACACTTCAAACATCATTATCTTGTAAAATTCACTAAACGATTTTATGACATCTTAAAACAAAATATATTTATAACCTAAAAATAAGATACTCAAGTGCAAAATTGAGTTAATTGAAATCTAAAATATGAGTTTAAAGCACGATCAGGATTTATCAAAACCAATAAACACACATGTGTATAAGAATATACACTTTCATAAGCCAAATTAGTCGAATATCCACTTTTAAAAAAACGAACACTTTGAAAAGTGTTCCAAATAAATGGTTCCCTACCCATGTAATAATGGTGAAATCCTGAAATTACTAATTTATTAAAATGTAACAATTTTACACCCGTGATTTCATTTGAAATAAACAGTTTACATTTCTTTCTTACTGCTACGGTGCAACTCGCACTTCAAATAAACTGGGGCTGCGGGGAGCCTTGTGGTTAGGATCTTTATCTAAGGATCGAAAGGTCCCGCGATCAAGTCCTTGTAATACTGAAGACCCACTGAGTATATGCGGAGTACGTGTTTGTTAAATGTGTAGGTTCCGAAAGTCCTGTGGGCGGTCATTGCGCAGTTTTCCACGGGTACAGGTCTCTAAAGACTATTTCCCTCCCCTTCGTTGACATGTCTACATTGTTGAGATGGTGCGCGATCGATGGCGGCATCTGTCACATGTGTATATGCGTTATGTTGTGTCTGCCTAACTTGGCAAAGGTTTATAAGCGCGTTGACCAAGCACACGAGCCTAGAAATATATGTCAACCAATTAATCGAATAAGCTTTATTAAATACTAAATACATTTGTCTATAAAGTTATGTTTTCTATGCGTATCATCAGAGAGAAGAAAATTAAATGATGATTATTTTAGTTAAATGAAAATTTTAAAACCAAGGTAAAAGAACATTCATATTGCAACAATTTAATGGAATACATTGGCCCTAAATTCTTCATGCTTGCATTTTTAAATGTTTTAAAAATTTAATTTTGAGTATTTTTTAACAAATGAAATTCGAAAAAATAATTATTTTAATCGATTCAAATGTTATAGATTCCAATCTTTTCCCCGTCAATTTCAGTTTAAAATATAAGCTTCTATTCTTTTTACCATTTCATTCTAAACGCATAATGTATTTGGCAAATTTAATATTTTTAGGATAAAAATTAAAGAGTTGGGACTGAAAGGGTTCAAAGGTAATTTTATCCAAGTAATTTGTCGAAATTTTGAAATGAATGGTGAAAGTTTTTGTAAAGTATAAGTTCTACTTTTGAAATTATAAGGTAAACTGTTTGAAAAGATCTTGATTCATCAACTGAGAGCAGCATAACGCTCGTGGTGCCATCTATCACAGTAATATCACAATAGAAAAAAACTGAGTTGAAATGTACAAACAACAAAGGTGTTACTTAAATTATAAAATAAACATGATTGTAGGATATAACTTCTTTCCCTACTTTATACTATAGTCCAATTCTTCTTCTTTTTTTAAAGTAAACTGTTAGTTTCACCTACAATATTTAGCAATATTTTTATGCAGATTACGTTATTTCTTATTACATTGTAACATCCTAAAATGTAAGAAGTAATATTTATTTTAAAGTAAGTGACAATATATTTTTGTTTCAGTAAGTAAAAATTACAATTTGATTTGTAACATAAACTCTACCACCTAAAACTTATGCAACTACAAAAATTTACTGCATTTTTTTGTAATATTTTTTCATTATCTAGTAAACTTACAATTACATTACTTTAATTTGCAGAATTTGTATGTTTTGGTTAAGAATTTTAATTTTCATATTACTCGTGATTCTTTTTAAATGCCAATTAAACAATAATAAAATATAATTTGGAAATATGAGACAAGAAAATATATTGTATAATTTAAAGATTTAAAAAAAATCCACTGTTCTTGTTTTATAAATTCTACGTTAAGCATATTTTGAACATATTTGAAATATAAAAGATTTTACTATAATTCATACATCAATGTTGGACAGTACATTTACAATGTACAGTCCAAAATTGTGTAGTTTCTATTAGAAACTTAACTATTTTAAAGGAAAAATTCTAAAGTAATGATTGGAGCACAGCAATTATCTATATTTTTTCGATAAAAAATCAACATTTTTAAATATATTTTAGGCGTTTTTTTTAAAAATAAAATACAAGTTATAAATAAATTAAGATTAAAAAATCTACAACTTTAAATTTTTAACTTATGCATGTTTATGTTTTATTTTTCATTACTACATTTAGGTTTATAAAACAAATATAAAACATTTATTGAATTAAATTTGACAATATACATCAATTAAATTTATTGCAATTAATTTTAAAATAGCATTATATATTTAGTAAAATAGCCGATGAATTTTAATTAATATCACCACAAATTATCAATCAAAAATAAGTATTTAGAATTAATTCTATGTTTTTTTTATAATTAATATTATTGCGATGCTATTGGGCAGCAGTTTAAAAGTTACCGCTTGTGTTCCTAATCACATTAACAATCACATCAACATACTTAATTTCGTCTACATCGTTATATTAAAAATTAAATTATCTTTCCAATATTTTATATTTTTCCTACCTTGAACTTCAAATCGAATCTTAATTTTACTCCTTCCCATCTTGGCGAAACTTCATGTTTTGGCTTCTAAAAATCCAGTTCTCTGCTCGTCCTCTCGCCAACGCAATTAAATGTGTCCGGGAGAAAAGTTTTTCTCCTTGCCTCGCTCAGTCCAACACGTGATGTTGGTACCAACAAGTGCCCAACCATGCTACTTTGGATTACCCTCTTGGTTTTCTTATTGAACTTAGTTAGCATACAAGCAGGATACAAAGGTAAGTTTACTTTTTTTATATACACTGCTCGAAACAATAAGGGGAGCACCTTGCGTACTTTTTTTACCCATCCAGTTCCAACTTCTTATTTTTTATTATAAAGATCTAAAATTTGTGAAATAGAATTCTTATGCATCCAGATGGAAATGGTAAAAAACAGGGAAACAAATCTTAATTTTTTAACTAAAATTTAAGGGGCAAAAAATTGGAATCATAACTTTTGAATAAATTATAACAGTATTTTTTTTTCAAAATTTTAATTGTAAAAAAAAGGTAAAATAAAATTTTACACTTCTAAGAATGCAAGCGTGAAAAATTTAAAGTCAATTTATTTCATAAAAGTTTTTGGGAGTGAATTTTATGTTACCATGTTTTTCATATTTTCATTCAATTAAAACAAACACTATTTAATTCTTCAAATGACTTGATTCTTCCATCTAACGATAAATAAGTACAAGTTTGAGAAAAAAATCGGAAGCTGGTGATACCAAATGGAATTATTGGGGCGAAATAGTTTAAACCATACATTCCCCTAATTGTTTTGAGCAGTGTATTTTTATCGGATAATTTAAGCTGGATATAAACATTTTATTCAATGTATTTTTTATTGTTCTGTTGTGTATGATGCTTTGTTTGAGAAAAGCATGAAATGATAGTTGTAATAATAATAAATTTTAAAGGGAAAATGCTTTTGTTTAAATATTTGATCTTATTTACACATGCTTTTTAAGCTCTAACGGAGAATCCAAAGAGCACATTTTAAATAAATTTAACAAAACAAGGGAAAGCATTGAAAAATTGTTAAATTACTTATGTTGCATCACTGTTAGTATATCACTGTATTATTTATTTTAATACGGAAATTAATATAATTTTCATGTAACCTGATCTATAATAAAATTTTGGCGTCTAAAAATGTTTTTTACCATTTCACCGTTCGAAAGAGACACTTATCACAGTGACATATCCTGAGGTTGCTGATACCTTATTAAATAAGAAGTTCAATTATTTCGCAAAAATGAAGTAGTACTAAAATATATTTATATTTACCGAATAGTTAATTTCCTACCAAGCTAACTATTATGCCTTTGATAATTCGTTTTCGCAACAGTTGAACAACGAATGTAAATAATAGATATTCAAGTGAAAATCCGTTAATTTAAGTATTTGATTACACTTGCATATAGTTTTCCACCTGCAACGTAATTCTATTATGAAACTAATTATTTGTGGTATTAATGTTAGTTATAAATAATATATGATGCAGTAGCCTCAGTCTAAATAGCAACTCCTCCACGATTTTAAACTGATATTTTCAAAACCAAATCCTTACTCTATTATTATTTATTATTATGAGACTAATGAAATTTAATAAAATTATCTTATTCATTCAAATCAGCAAGGCATGAACTTTTAAATTTTAAATATTGAAATTGATGCTAAGAAATTTTTTGTTTAAATTATTGCTATTTAACTGTTTAAGAACATTTTAATATTGAACTTAAAAACTTTTCAGTAATATCATATCTTTTAAAGATGTTCATAATTGTTAGGAAATAAAAAGTGGCATGATTTATTTTATTCATAATGGTAAGAACATAATTATATTTTGTTAACAAAAACTTAAATAACTTATGATTCCTATAAAATATAACACTCACATTTGCTTTTTTTATCGCTCTCCATTTTATTAATACCAATTTTTTTTAATTATTAAATATTTAAACAAAAAAATAACTTACTTTTAGGAAGAAGTTTTTTTTGTGTGTGTTACTTAAATTTCATATAACATCCTTGGTAGAACGGTAGAATTTTTCGTGAAGCGGAGTGTTAAGTTTTTCAACCTACCTTAATTCTACATTATTACATTTATTATCACGATATTTATGGTCATACTTAAGCTAATTCAGAGCAAAAATTTATACGTAACCTAAAAAATGTAATCTAATTTTTAATCTATCAATGCACTCAGCAGGATTCAATGTTGATTGAAACAGAACCAAAAAAGTTTTTTTTTTCATTCCTAAGCTTTAAAATATGACGAAAAAACTCCCGGATGTGCAAGAAAAAAAACATTTCACCCATTTTTAATTGAGACATTATCTAGGGAATTTCGCATCATAAGAAAATACATTCCAACATTTTTCCACATAATGTCCCCTATTAAGACAGGCGTTATCGCAAAGAAAAACACCGATCCTCGTAATTCTGAGGCGAACGCTTTGAACGCTTTCTTTCTCATTTTAACTCTTGTGACACTGAAATATGGCGCCTTGGCGAATGGGGACTAAATTTAGGAAGTTTTTTTTTTCTGCCTAAGCGGTATCTAAACTGTCCCTGGTTGACAGCGGTGATGTATTTCGCTTTTGATTGTATTTGAATACGAGAGGGTGCCGCTTCTTATAGAATTTGGAACGTTTTTGTCGAATAAGAAATTGTCAAAATGAGCTTGATTAACGTATAATTAGAAATCCTAAAAGTAACAAAAATTAGAAACTTAAAAAGTAATGCATAATTAAAAAGCTGAAAAATAACGAATAATTAAAAAGCTTAAAAGTAACGTACAGTTAAAAAGTGTGAAAGAAACATATAATTAAAACGATTTTATCAGTATTGAATGAAATAAAGTTGTAAATTTTTTCCTTCAAACTCGTAGAGTTATTTTTTTCTTCTTCAAAAATGAGTACCATGATGTCATCTCTGCATTGCACAATAAGAATATTGAGAAGGCAAATATTCTTATATGCTTAATACAAGGAAATTTCAAATTTGAGCGCTTTTAAAATTAAAACGACCCTTAAAATTGAGTACCAAGATATTCTCAATGCATATGAGAACAATCCAAAATATCGTACAAAATTGACCACTGAAAAAAACTTTTTCTAGATGATTTATTTTTGCAAGACCACCGAAATCTGCTTGATCCTCTACCTTTTTAAATACAATTAGTTAATAAATCGGTTCTTTTCTATTGATATTTTCTGAAATCGTGAACATTCCAGTCTATTAAAGCACGCCTCTAGTCTATTCAAGCAATTGTTTGTATTAAGAATTTTTTTTTAATAAAATTGTGAAGTGAATTTAAAGTTCCATGTAAGTGAACATCTCTCAACTATTATAAATTATAAAAATTATAAATTATCAAGATTAATATCAATAAAATTTCGAATATTAACTTTAAATAATAGTGATATGGAAATCGTTAAAATATTTCCCCTTGAACCAGATTAAAAGGTTTAAACTTGACGTTATCTCTACTTAAATCTAAAAAAACGTTCTATGCGATCAAATAAAAATCCATCTAAAAATAATAATACGTCCAGGAATTTCGAGGACGTTGAAATAATTTCCAGTTATCTGATCTGGCTAAACGATTGTACTTGTATCACTTTTTTGTGGCCCAATCTACAGCCTTTTATACGTGCTGTGAAGTAAAATGAGGCATTTTGCATTCCAAAGCGGACCTCTGTCACTGTTTCAATGTCACTTCGGATCTAGTTTTCAGCCAATGATGTTGCGTAATTGATTAAAAGCCTCAAAAAAAGGGATGATTAGGATGATAAAAAGTCCTATGTTAATGAAGACGTGTTCCCATACTTATAGAGATAAAAAAAAAAATTGAAGTTCATGTCTTTTAGGGAACACACGTTGCGCTTAAGTTAAGTGCTGCTTCAATTGGTTAAAATATCGTTTGAAAGTTTGATTAGTGTTTAAGAGTTTGATGACTTATTTTTGATTATTCATTTCAGCAATGTATATTTTTTTTAAAATTATAAGCAGATTTCTTAGATAAAAGGTGTATAATGAATGTGATAGAATATTTTTTATTAACTAGTTCATAAGGTTTCGGTGTTTTCCTAAGACGAACCTGTTCAATCGAGTCATGAACAAACGTATAAATTTTGTTGGTTTAATTAGCCAGTTTCAAATGACGTAATTTTCTTATAGCTTTAACTTTTCTTCCTTCGATCAGTGATATGTTTCCAAGTGACATTGATTCACCAATAGAAAACCGAAAAAGAATTAAGTTTCAGGTAGCATTTATATAGCTACTTAAGCCATTATATAGCCATTGTATGAAAATCTTTAATGAATATCAATTGATAAAAACAAATCAGGATTCATATGAACTACCAATGTAAAACTAAGTACAAACACTTTCAACAAGTATAAATATAGTCGATCAAAATGTAGTTAATAACATGTAGTCATCAAAGCTTGTATAAAAGCGTTTATTTTTAAAAATTATATTACATAAAATATAGATGATAACTGTTTTTTTAATTGCAAACAAACAAAAAATACACAAATGAAGTTTTATTAAAATATAAATGCTTAAGGAATTTTATTTTTTACCAAACACTTAAACAGCATTAGTAAAGTAAAATTTACGCTAGCGTCACTTCAATATCGTTACTTTGACACTTCGGCTTAACAAACATATAAAGCAGTTCGTCAGGTTTTTCCAAACAACAAGTTTACATCACAAATAAAACATTTAAAGGGTGTAGCTTCAAAACTCTAATTCTCCAAAGCATAACTAAGGTATAGGGTCCTGCCCCTGCATTGGTGACTTCGTCCAATTAAATTTACGATGATTGAAAAGTCGCCAATGACCAGTCTGGACCATATACCTTACTTACACTTTGGAGAATGTTAATTTTGGAGCTACAACCCTTCACTTACTATATACTCTTGCAACACAGTTACTAAATTTCATTTAAATCAGTTGACACTCTATTTCTCTAAAGTCATACTACTTTGCACTCGGAGGCATCAAACTATCGGAAAACTTTGTGGTCATTTGAATTCAGTTTGCGCAAAGCAATGGCGTTGTTTATTGTCACTCTCTTGAGAGATTATTGGTTTTCACAACCAGACACCTGCGGACTTTTTTTTTATCCTTGTTTTAAAACACACATCTTAAATTTGAAGTTAGAGGTGGGATGATGGAGATTTTGTTGGAGAGCGGTTGATAAAGGTTCTGTTTTTTATTCAATGCAATATTTATAAATGGAAGGAAAACTGTTAATTATTTATAATATACAACTGTTTCTATGTTAATATTGTATACAACAGTAAAATTATTCTAGAAATGCATTAGATTAATATGGTTTTTTTTAGAAAAATTAATATTCTTATAATGCGCGATATTAAAATTTTTCTTGAGTCACCAAGTACATTTTTTTTCTTTTCATTATCGTTTTTTTTTTCTTGTTTCAAAAAGGTAATGGAGTTTGAGTAATACTTTCAACAGGGTTAAATTTTCATTTAATGCAATTGTCTTTTGTATATTATATCTATGGAATACTTATCATAGTTTTACCTGTGTAAGAGAAAAAGTCTTTTTTTTTAACTGGTGATCAAAAAAGTAGCACTAAATTGTTTCGTATCCAAATACGAAAGTATATGGACATAATACCATAGTACATTTTTTCTTTTCGTTATCGTTAATTTTTTGCTTCAAAATGGTATTAGAGTTTGAGAAATACTTTCCACAGGGTGAAGTTTTCATCTCATGCAATTTTCTTTTCTCCTATATTAAATCTATGAAATGCATATCATAGTTTTACCTGTAAAGTTGTATTGTTTTTTTCATTTAAAAAAAACTGGTGATCAAAAAAGTAGCCCTAAATTGTTTCGTATCCGAATACGAAAGCATTTGGATATAATACCAAGCACATTTTTTTTTCTTTCCGTTATCGTTAATTTCTTGCATCAAAATGGTAATGGAGTTTAAGAAATACTTTTAACAAGGGGAAATTTATTTTCTTTTCTCCTATATTAAATCTATGGAATGCTTATCTTAGTTGTGCCTGGAAGAGCGAAAAAAAAAACTTTTTTTGTGAAAAAAACTGGTGATAAAAAAGTAGCATTAAATTGTTTCGTATCCATTTAAAGAGCTGCTTTTTTTATGGGCAATCGTTGTTGTGTAGTGTTTACGATTCGGCTACTGGACACAGCAATTGACTTCCCATTTTGGTCACGTCCCGCCAGGTCTTTGACACGTTTTGTTCAAAGGGAAACAAGCTTTTTCCCAGTCAAGCGTGAAAAAGGATGCGCTAGTATATGAGTTTCCGAACTAATATATCTGATGATTTAGAGGATTGTTGTAGGATATGTTACAAAAATGGTTAAGATTTTCCTTATTTCGAAAATCTCGTGAGAAAACATTTTGAAAAACAGATTTAATTAGTACTAGCTTTATAAACCTGGCGTTGCACAGATATGTACCCTTAATAACGGTGTTTTGAATTTTATGTAAACTTTTATTTTGTATCGATCAATTATCCTTTCCACTGGTCAGCAACTCCTCAAGATATTACAATTCCTAGTTTGCTAGATATAAATATTATATTTTTTAATTGATGTCCGATCGTGTTCAGGCCTTTCGACAAGCTTAAAGGCTTTCTCGTCAATTTCATAAATGCATAGAAAAATTTATACACATTCAAAATTGCCAATTTCATAAATACATAGAAGAAAAGCCAAAAGTACATTGTGAAAAAATACAATCACGTTAGAAACTACATTGGAAACTCCTCAAAATTTCTATAGTTGGAATAATGATTTTCATGCCAAATATGTATAAACGTGGGTACAAAATCAGAATTGATGTTTCAATTTCAAATAGTAATGTACTAAACCTCAAAGGGATCTTTTATCCTGTGTGAAAAACGGGTATTAAATTGTTAGTTTTAAATTTTAAAAAATTAATAAGTATATAAAGTAAGCAAAAAATCAGAGGTTAATGATTGGTTAATATGTAGAAATAAAAAATATATAATGAAGTTATATCGTTTAGAACGGGACCAAAGTTTCAATGCTTTGCTACCCAAAAGGAAAGGAAATTCTCAATGAAACTAACTGTTTTGCAACGGCAGTACATAATTAAAATAAAGTTATCAACAGGTAATTTAAAGAAAAATATTTCTCTGACCAGATCCCGTCAAATTACGTCCGGATTACTAATATTCTTTTATATGAATAGGTATGCAAATGTCAAAAGAGGTTACGTCCATTGGAGAAATTCCCTATACGCTTTTTTCTTTCAACATTTCAGGGAAGAAAAAACATGTACGAGAATCTTCAGATGGACATAAGCCGTTTATACATTTGGAGATTCATATATTAATCAACTAAATTCCTTAAGAGGATTCAGGTATTTTTTTTCCACCTTGAAAAACAAGCCTCGTTTGATAAAAGGACTCTGCAATCTGGTTAGAGAAGCTAGCCAAAAGGCTTTGGTCGCCTGCTATCGTGATCAGCCGGGTCAACTGCATTGCTTTGTTTTTGTTGTTATTCTTTTGTTTTTCACTCCTTCACTTCAATCCGATCATTGAAGCAAGGGTCTTCAAAGTACGTTTTAAGGCAAAACCATGCCCGTTTTTTCTCGATTGTTGTTGCGATGTGTAAAAATACTTTTTTTTAGATCAAATAAGTTATTTATAGTTCTTTTTTTAAGTCACACTTTTCACCAATCAATAGAAACGGACATTTGCGAAATTTGTTTACCTAGGACCACCTTGTACCTAGGTTTACATTCCTATATTTACATTAAATCCTACCTCCTTAATTGATTATAATTCACAGTAATATAGATCCGACTATTTTCTTCAAAAAATAGAAGGCTCTTATACAAACAGCATTTCAAAAAGTTTGGAGACCCCTTAAGCTCCGATGTCCAGACATTCGGACCCAGTTTACAGAAGATTCATCGTCAGGCTTTCTTCTGACTTTTTTTTCCTGTTAGTTTTTTTTTTAGATGGTCTGAATTCCTTCGATGCTGTAAAATTACCATTAAACACAAGTTTAACTAATCGTTGGACATTTTACTCGGTGGCGTTACAACTTTGGAGCTTAATTAACATGCACAACCAAATTTTTTTTTATATGCACTGGCAGTTTTCGGTTTGTTAGTAACTTTTGTCTATTCCCGGACCCGAACCTAGTAACTTTCACAAGCAAGGCGAACGCTTTATCCTACTAGGCCTCAGCACCTAACCATCTTATCGTTAGATAACAAAGTACTTAAATGAATTCCCTGTTTTCCATTAACTTCCTAACGTATCTTATTCGTTTAACTGATGCCGAACGATGCATAAAAACTTTTATGATACGGTCTAGAAATACAGCACTGTCTGCTCCAAAACGCTTGGTTCTTCAAAACAAACTTGACATCAACTTTTGCGCTGGTGACTCTTATCTCTAAGTTTTATACGCCATCCTCTGGATATAAAATAACCGAGGTTCCCTTATCTTCCCAGGTCTTCTCCCATAGTATCTTTTTGCACCCCTCTGTCAAAAGGGAAGAAAGTCAAAACTGAACCCAGAAATGCGTTAATGTTGACCTAACTACTGCGGGGTATGGATAATATTTTTAGAAAACAAATACCTCCCGAATTTGTGCTTTTATTCAATAGAAATCGTTTAATTTTTTTTTACTTTCAAGTACCTAATACTAAATATAAGGTAATGAAAATATTGCGATTTGGTTTGAAAATGCGCATCGGAGATTTTCTTTCTTTTCCCCTACAAGGGTGCTGGTTAAAACTACCAGTTTGTCTCTTAATGTAATTTCAATTTTTCAACTATTGTTTGATTGATCAAACTATGTTAAATAATTATTTTTTAAAACTTAAAATTGCTTTTTAAGAGCGCGTAAATACTTGAAAAGTTTTGTGTTGGGATAGTACAAGTAATTAAAAGATTGTGTGTTTTTCTACATTATTTGTAGTTTTTTTTTTTTTTGTATAACCGGCATCACCATTAAAATGAATAATTTTGATATGCGCCATAAAAAGGTAACAGAAAAGTAGGGGAGAGTGGAGTACATTGTAGACTTTTTTTTATTTCAATTATATATTTAATTCTAATTCCTTTCTCCTCTTCCTATAAAAAAGCAGTTGCACTTGACGTTAAACACAACAAAACTGCTATAGAAGGGTATAAAAATTCTTCTTTGGCAATTAATATCACATATAATTTTTTTAATATTAAATATGGCTAAAAATAAAATAAAAAGCATAATACTTTTCACTCCTCATTACTTAAAGACATTGATTAATAAACACTTTCAAAAGAGAAAAAATGGCAAATTTTCTTAAACCCCACCCCATACAATTCGTATGTAACACAAAGACACATTCACGACTTACGATTTACTTGGCAGGTTGTCGACGAAACAAAGTACACGTTCATTCTTTACCAGCAAAGACAAAAGATAACCATCACCTATTCGAAAGAGAGTCAACCTCCCTCCAATCCCCCCTTAATATATATCCCCTCCCCCCAAGATGGTCCCATCTCACGATTTTTTTTTATATTCTTCCGTTCTGACGAACCTTATCCTTCTTGAAGGCTGTTGATAGGACAGAAATGTATTAGTTGAGTATGTCTGGGGCTTATTTTTCTGCTAATGCGGACCACGGTTTGGTTCCTCTGGATTATGAATGGGCTCATATAGAGGATTGATTATGACGTCGTTATCTATATTTTGGAATACTCCTGTCGGATAGCTTTTGGGGTTGATAGTTAAGAAGTAGGCCTGTTCCACATAGCCACACACACCAAGATAATTTTTTGTCGTTTTTAAGTTTACTTTTGAGGCTGATAGTTAAAAAGTAGGCCTGTCCTGTACCTTCTCAATTTTTGTCGTTTTAAAGGGGACTGAATAGTCTGAATACCCATTGAAAATGTTGAATTTCTTGTTATCTTTAAAACACTAGCTAAACAATTAACTTTTTTTTACAACAATTTAAAAAAATATATTTTTGGCACAAAAAAAGCCTTCTTATTTCAACTTTGCCCCGAAGGTTTCATTAACATTTAACTCGTTAAATTGTAATAGTAGCCAGTACTTTTGCCAAAGCCAGTACTTTTAATGGTTATTTTCGCCAGTACTTAAGATGGATTTATAATTTTCGAAAAAAGAATATTATAACAACATACAAACATTATGTCTTTCAAATAATCTATCAATAGTGTATTTTTCAAATACTTCCTGAAAAGAAATCTCAGCAAAAATAAATATCACATTGAATAATTTTACACATTAAATCACATTTAAACCCGGACAGGCAGACATCCCCGGAATGTCAATAACAACTTTTACAATTAAAAAAAATCGAGTAAAAAAGATAAGTAGGCTAGAAATTTTTTGTATTATCCAAACCGGAGACGCGTTATCATAATTGATGCTTCATTTGCATTTGGCCTAAAATTTTGTTTACAGATTGGATTTCTTATATTTATTAGTTAGAAAAGTAATTGTATACATTTGTGACATTTATTTTTGACTTCTTATTGGATGAAGAATGGATATTCAAGTTATACTTTATGCATTATAAAGTTATAAAGGGAGTCTTTAGATAAGATAAATCTTCCAATATTGGGTATTTTGATGATTTTCTATCTAAATTACAAATGTCTAATTCCTTGGAAAAAATTATCTCTGACAATCAAAAGTATTTTCTTTACCAACTTTCTAAAGTTGTTAAAAATTTATAATATGCAAGTTTTTTTTATTAAATATAATATGTGTTATTGTGGGAAAGTATTAAAACAGGTAAAGAAATTAACTTTAAAAGAAGCGTTGGCAGAAGCACAAGTAAATACTTACATTCTCCAAAGTGTACTAAGAAAGAGGGTCCAGCCGGTTTATTGGCGACTCTTGACGACTGTTAACTCGATTGGTCAGAATCATTAATTTACGGATTAGATCCCATATCGTAGTAACAATTTGTATAAAACGAGTTTTGAAACTAAACTATTTAATTGGATTGTATAAGATGACGTCTGATTCCGGGTTTCATTCTTGAACTTCTAGTTAACCGCGATTTCATTGGCTGTTTCGGATATTAACTCATAATGGACGGTAAAGATTTGTGAATATTTAGTTTTTAGGATAGTATATGTTTAGAGTATATTTAATTTTAAATATTTTTTAAGTATATAAATGAAACTGTACAATATATTACACAAAGTAAAAAAGATCAAAAACGACGAAATGAACAATAAGAGAGAATAAAATCAAAAGAAATCTCTTTGAAAATATACACTCTTCAAAATTACTAAACAATTCCAATATATATTTTAAATATGAAATTGAAATAATTGGATCAAATTCACACACAAAAACAATGATATCCAGAAACACCAAGAATGAAAACATTACCGCTGAAACTGTTGCCACTCAAAACGTGAAACTTGCCCATTATAAGTGAGTGGTCACTTTAATCAAGGTAACTTCAAAAAAAAAAACAGTTCCTTGACATAATGGCGCCTAGTTAAGTCTAAACACAGGACCGCTGCCAACAATTCTGTTTAAAAGTAGCTCTCTTCTCCGAAAAACTTTAACTAGTGGATGTTTCATAGCCGGGAAATGCTTTAATGAAGCACCAGGGGATGTTGTGTACTATTTCCGACTTAAGTGGGGTAGAAGTTAGGACCTTTTTTTGAAGCGTGTTTGTCAGTTGGCGTGGAATTCCTTTGACATTCTTTGTGTCTTTCTTTCCGCGGTGCAATGAGGGGTGGCTTAAAAATAAGTGGATGGCTGACAAACAAGGTTGTGGAACACTTAAATAAGAAGCTGAATTTTCTTTACGATAAACCGTTTTCTTTTTGTCGATTATTTTGAACTCTGAAAATAAAAGAATTTCGAAAGTTATATATACGCATATTATACTTCAAAAGGGCTCCTATATCGTTTTCGTAAATTCGAATTTAAAAGATTAAAAAAAAAGTTAGAATAGTTATGTATTTATTAGTTCGTTTACCAAACAATTTCAAGTATTAATAAATTTGCAATAAAGTTCCAATTTCAAAGAAATAAAAAAAATCCTGAAGTATAATAATATTTTGATTGAAATTAATTGATAAAATTTTTTTAATGCGTAACCGTAAAACATTTTAAAATTTATTCATGCTCGGCAATATAGACTTTAGTAATGATACATATCGAAACTTTAAATTTTAAGTTAACAATATTGACAAGCGATCGCATATCAAGTTCAGAAAATCTTCTCAGTTAAGGGTTAGACGCGTTGTCAATTATTCAATCTCGCGTCCTTGTCATTCATCATTAATTAGACTCCATTGGTGTTATCGCCACTGACTGTTATCGATGTTGTATAACTTATTTCTTCCCACCTTATGGAATAATTTATGCGCTAATGATGTTAAAAACGCAACCAACTATGATTTTTCACTTGTTCTTTAAAATGTACTAAAATAACTTGTTGGGAAAAAAATACTTGAAGCTATGTGGTCAAAGTGTGAACTCTTTTTTAATGCATGAGTATTATATTTTCAACTTATTATTATTTAGCTTTTGTAGTAGAGAATTTTTTTCACGAAGTCTTAATTCTTTTTAGTCTTAAGTCAGTTTAAAAAATCAATCAACAACAATCAAATCAATCAACAAACATCAATCAAAAATCAATTAACAACAAAATGTGTTTCTTTTTTAAAAATAGTTGTTTAGCTGCAAGATAAAACTGAACAATTGACAATTCTTAAGACGGTTTATGTGTATGTGTCGCAAAAGAGCTAAATAACATCATCATTTCACATTAAAAAACTTGTTCGGTTTTATCTGTGCTTCTTTACTGTTTGTACACATTTAATATAGTTAGGTTAAAAAATTATTATGGAACTGAAACAGAGTAAAAACGGTTCTTTTAAAATCCTTGTATCTGTTGCACAAGCTACCGCAACTAGGGGGAAATCCTGTTTACATATGTTTTACCTGTTCGTGAGTGACCTAAATACTAGATTAAAAGACCTTCAATCTTGTGACCATAGCTCTCATTTATATTGATTGAAAAACTCAAAATAATTTTTTAAAATTTAAATCTGTAATATAATACTTTTTAAACATCGTAGTGCATTTATGTTCGAGTTTTATAATTTTACTATACCAAAGCACATTGTACTGCAATGCATTTAGTATTATTTTTTTAAGAACCTATTTTTTTAAAAAATGTTTTAGACCAAAGTGCTTTTAATAAAAGTGTAGTATAGCATTAATTAAAGTTATATCCCTGGTTGCACAGCAGTATCGGCCAATCTCGGCTGATACCTATCGCCCAATGCATAAAGGACTACGTTTTACCGACGCTATTGGTTTAAATATTATATGAAAAAATTACAATCCAAAATTCTTGATTGAAAAATATTGCGAAACATAATATTTGCCTTTTACTCTTGCAAAATACTATAAGATTTCAGTGAAATTAAATATTGCAATTTTCGTAATTTCCCGTATGAAACCTCAAAAAACGGAGAAATCTGGTTAAAATCGGTAGAATATTCATCCAATATTCTCGATTTCATCCAATATTCTCCAAATTTGGCTGATACTCATGCGACATTGGCCAAAATTGTTGTACTGCCTGGGATGTTGCTTTGTAACCGGCTGTTAAAACTATGTAAGATCATTTAATTCCCAGTTGTCTCAGCACTCTTTCTTCTTCATTCTTTATCATTTAATATTAAAGTTAAGTATTTTCAATTTATCTGTGAAATATTTACTTTCTCTTCAAAGCGAAAAAAATGGTTCAAGAAAAATGAATATAATATTTTCTTTGTAAATTGTACCAACAAACCACTTTTTACAAGGTATGGTATGGTAGGTACATACATATTCCAGTTTGTGTGTTTGTTCAGGGAACCACTTATAACCTTTCGTCAAGTGGGACAAACACGTATAGTTTTTTAAAAGTTTTAGTTATAAAGGAGACACACAAAGTAAGGACAACACAAACACATAGACAAATATAACAACATTTATTGATGGTCACAAACATCCAAGCCTTACTGGCCTTACCGGGATTTGAACCCAACCCCATCAGCTCCAAAGGCTAGCATCCTAACGATTGCGCCACCGGGGCGGCTTTTGCAAGGTATTACTAAGTTACCGAAACTGTTTGGTAATAAACGTACCTTGTGAATGTTTGTTTACAATAATATATCCCCAAACAGATTGTCAAGAAACGAACTTTATTGACAGTTCAATTAAATCCTTAAAATAAACAGCATTGGAACAGGTTGCAACAACATTTTTAATCAAATTTCAAGCCCATGATTAAGTATCCAATTCAACTTACACGCATACCGCAAGAGGTTATAAACAATCGCTCGTACATCAATTTTAAACAAACTCCATGCGTTTTTTACAATTTTTTTGTCGGTCAGTGTGGAGGAAGATTTGATAAGCTTCCGAGATGATTAAAATTCTTGCGTGAGTTTTTTTTCCGGAGGTCAGAAGAATCATTACTTATTGAGGCACTTCTTCCATAAGAAGGATTGAAACCTCTAAACCCTTTAGGAAATTAAAGATTAATGATTAGGGCAGCGTATTGTTTATGATGCTAGCGAGAGGTCAAATTATTTTTGTTGGACGGGTCAAAGTTATGTTTGCGATTAAGTCTTTGAACTCGTAAGATTGGAATAGCCGCTTCTTTGTGTTGGTGTAAAGGAAGACATAGATATGAGAAAATGTTAAAAACACTTTTTAAACTTGCCGTATGACACAGAATTTAAATTCCATGAAAACTTGCTCTTTTATGTTTTACTGGTTTAGGAATTTCCACAGTTTTTTCTCAAATTTTTTATAGAGTTTGTTAAACTGATCTTAATATTAATACTTAATCTAAAATTTTAAACATTATCAGTTCTTTTGTCGAAGTAAAATAGGAAAATAACAATTCGATTATTCTTAATTGCATTCATTTACTTTTAGTACTCTGTTTAATGGGTTAAATTTTTTGCAACTTTGATTCATCTAATTTCTTAATACAATTTTAAGTTGTCAAATGCACGTTTAAGAGGGGTTAATATAGATAAAAAAAAAACAAATTCCACAAAAGGCATGTAAACCTGTAAATATTATTTAGCACTTTAAAAACTTAATAAATAGCTGCCAAATTTTAACAATATCTCTTATTTTTTTAATACATAACAATTTTTTTTTAATTCTTTCTTAAAAGTAAACTTTATACAGGCCGAATAAAAACATGAATTTTCAACTTGTTGGGGTTTATTCAGCAAACCATACTAGATCCCCTTTTAAAATTTTGTTATTTATTTATTTATGTAATTCTAGGAAACAGCTCTTGACAAAATTTATAGCTTTGTCATTTAAATGCATGGAATTTTTTCTTCTGACCTTACAATCATATTCCGTGCCAAATGAATAAAACAAATAACATCTATTACAACTTCTTTAAGAAATAAGTCTTATGTATAAACAGACTGCAGGAATCCAGTAGCCCCATTACCAAATACTTCATTAATTGCCCGTCGTCCACTTTGAATACCTTCACGGAATGCAACAATGTTCTCTAAAAGGCGATGCATAAAAAAATCCTCCCATTGAACTTGCCTTAATAACAAAGAGTTAAGAATAGGAAAAAGATGCCTCCGAGTAATACCAAGACAAAATCCGGTCCAGCCCACGTGAAGCCATTGATCGCTGTGTAGCAAGCCCCAACAAATGCTCTAAGCGAATTATTTGGCGCTATTCTATAGTGGAGTTTGTGTATGCATGCTTATTACATCGACTTGGCGAATTTATGACTCTCTAATAAAACTATAATTGCAACGTATTTTTCTTACCTGTGAAGGAAATTCCTGCCAACTTGTGTCTCTCGACTAATTATTTGGCGCTATTCTATAGTGGAGTGTGTATGTAGGATTATTATACAGGGTGTCCGTAAAAGAATGTCCTAGTTTTAATGGTATATTAAAGGAGTTTATTTTGTACTAAATATAAGAAATCATACATGAAATTGAAGGAAAACTAACCTAGTTTTTCCCAATAAGTGAAGTGCTCAATGTGTGCGCCTTTAATGATACGGCATACATCCAATTCTTCCCATAATGTCTGCATCAATATCGGACTAATGGAAGCCAGTAATGAATAGATGACACTGCAATCGTGAAAACGATGTAGCGGTACAAGCGCATGCGCTTATTTGAAGTTGTTGGAGTTATTCTTTAATATTCACCTTCAACCACAACTGTCGAACGGTTACAGCTGATACTATTATAATTTGAAACTCGGTCATTATTTTACAAGACACCCTGTATGAACTTGGCAAATTTGCTCTCTGATAAAACTACAATTATAACGTATTTTTCTTACTTTTTAATGGAATCGCTGCCATCTTGTGTAAGTTCAGATCGTGTGCTTCAGCCTAAAACTGGGCAAACAGTCATTTTTTATATTTTTAATCAACCCCTTTCAGAGTCAAAGTGATGCGATTTATATGGAACTAATGCTGAGGGGTCGGTTTGGTTAGTCTTACTAGGGTTACACTCTAAAAAATGAATGCTCAAAAACGACGAAATTTTCCTTAATTTTGACGATTCCGTTACTGGCAAATGCTCCGAGTTTTCGTTTCCTTGAAAGTGAGGACATTTGAATCGTAATTTTTATGAGGATTTGAATGTCGTCTAATCTAAAGAAATATTTCATCATTTTTGAGCATGTGAGTACAACAATGAGATTCAGTTTCCTCAAAATCAAGATACGGAATCGTCAAATCGCAATCGTAAAAGTGAGGATTCGCGTTTACTCAAAAGTCACGTGATAGTTTGGCGAAACAATCCTCAACATTAACGAAATGAGGCTTGAGGATTCATGAATCGTCAAAAATGAAAGTGCTATTTCTGAGAGTGTACTGGGGCGCCTTTCCGACGGCTTCACTTTAATTCGCGCCAAACATCTTTTTCCTAACTCTATACTCTATAATAATGAGACATCTTCTGTCCGGTTGAGGTAAGCCGTTATTAAAAACTTTCAAAATGCTGTCGTGACCAAAACGAGTGGCTCTTCTGACCCTGGGGCCACAGATGCGAAGAAGAGTGGTGGACTGGTTATTGGACTCCGACCTGCATTCCTATCTCAGGAAAAACGGATAGAAAAATAACTCAGGGGGACAGAAAAAATACAGTTGTTGTTATCGTGTCCGGGTAAAGCTATTTCTATCTAGGGCCAAAAGGAGTTGATGATGAGAGTCATCAGATCGTGGACATAGAGACTATAAAGTACAACTTGTGGTGGTTCGCCAAACACAAAAAGAGAGGCAGCAATAGTGTACTTGACTAAAAAAAATTTATTGACTTAAAATGTTCTTACGCCACAAATATTAGACCCGTATTTTTTCTTTTTTCAAATACCCCATAAAAAGGTAGTAAAATGAATTTAGAATGTAAGACGAAAAATCACTCCTGAAAACGCTTTCCGACTGTCGCGTGGTATCTGTGATGTCACTATGAACTATAAACAAACTTTGAAACACTACATTGGATTCGATTTTATGCAAATTTGAAATATACGCTTCTTTAAAACCGCCCTACATTTTTTTCAATGTTTATTATTTCAATGGTAATTAGATTAAATCAAGTTTAACCAGAAAACAAAACAAAAAAAAACATCAAGCCGGTTTGTTTATAGTCGTTCATAGGGACGTTAGCCAAACCGACGTGTTTGTGATCACGTGAAAAAAAGCCTTTTAAAACGATTTTTTTAATGATTTAAAGATTAATTTCGCAAAAATTATATATGAATTTGTTATTTTTTACTTTCAACTATAATTTAAATAACATTGGAAGGTATTTTAGCAATACAGTCGAGTATCCCTATAGCTTGGCTGTCAAACAAATGGTCCGGCGTTAGTTGGGTTTCTGGACAATTTCTGCAGAATGGGTAGGATCTTGAATGGTTATCTGGGGATATTTTCTGCCTGTACGAAGTCCTGCTATAAGAGATGATATGTTTCTAGGACAATTTAGATCAGGAATGAAAGGCTTATTAAACCGCTGATCAAAAATTGTTTTCTTTTGGCAACCTCAGAATTAACGAGGAGAGACTGAACAGATTCCCTAGCTAGAAATATACCGAATTACCTGATTACAGGTTTAAGAGTTTAGTGAATCTTGTAAAATGCATATTATATACTTTTAAGACATTGTGTAGTGCGACGATAATTCAAACCAAACCAAAGACTTTGTGTGTTATTGGTAGCAGTTTAATTCCTCCTGTCAATAATTTATTCATAATTTATTCCCTAGCTAGAAAAATACAGAATTACCTGATTACAGGTTGAAGAGTTAGGTTAACCTTGTAAAATACATATTATATACTTTTAAGACTTTGTGTGTTATTGGTAGCAGTTTAATTCCTCTTGTTAATAATTTATTCAGGTGAGCAATTCTAATAAAAACAAAGCATATTCTTTTTAAATGAGCATCAAATTTTGCAGTTTTTCTTTATATAATTGAAGTACTTTGAATTAATATTTTTTTCTGAGATTTTCAATGTGTTCTACTTTCGATCCTCTGAATATTTTTCAGTATCACACTAGGCATCATTTGTAAAAGTGTTTATAGGAAAAACAGACTGAACGATTTTAAAGCTTTCCACTTTTTGTGTTATAAACGTAGTATGGTAGCTAAAATGAAACCCACATCTTCGTATACGGATTTCCTGCCGTTGCAACAAAACCGTTCTCATTTCCACAACAAATTATACCCGAACAAACACCAACAAAAACCCATCCCCCGACAAAAAAAAACCCAACCAAACTCGAAAATCGCCCGACAATTACATTCGAGAGACAATAACCATTATGGAACTCGATGCAAAAAGTGTTCTCAGGTTCGAAACCACGGTCGGTTCTGCTAAAATTCCCATTGAAGGTCAGGGGTGTAGGGACCCGTATGTTGAAATGACTTCTAATTTCTACTTTTGCCACTCTAACGATCCTTGATCCACAATTCCACAGCCGATTCTTGCAAATCGACAACTCATCACGTGACCTCGCCTGTAATTGCAGCTTTCGGTTGTTTCTGTGGGATTGTTTACCTTACTTGGCTGCCGATGGCCATATTGGGGAATTAAAGTTTGGTGTCTGTTTTATTTGTAATAGGTCAAAATCGGAGCATGAAAATAAGTAAAGTTCATTACAAAAAAGATTATAATAACGATAAATTCAATAAAGTGGATGATTACTTGAATAATTATTTTTGCAGAGTGGTACAACAAATAAATCATTATTACGCAAGACATGACTTTTTACAGAGAATTTTATCATGCACAAAATTTCAGGACAATTAACCATATTTTATAATTTTATAAAATAACAACAACAAAATAAAGATGCCTTCTTGATTTTAATGTGGGCATATGAAACAGACTCTGAAGATTAGATGGGAAGGTATAATGAGGATAATATTTAAATTCTCTGGGAAATGCAGAAAACTAAGAAAATTATTTTGAGATTTTTCAATGATTTTTGCTATTAAAATAAGGATTCCAGATAGCACTACAATATTCCAGGTTTGAACGGACAAAAAAACAAATAGAGAAAGTTAGAGTTTTTAAGTTTGAAAAATGTGTCGTTTTACGTTTAATGAAACCACGTTATGAAAAATATAAGGCCGATACCTAAAAAAAAATTACTGTTATAATAATGCGTTACGTCTCACTCCGTAACGCGTTACTATATCAGTAACTTTTCTTTCTTTTTTTCTCTATTAAACCTTTTCGCGCACCACCACAGATATTCTTTAAAGTCTGCAGGCCCAAGACCTGGCGACTTTTATCATCAATACTTTTCACCCCATATAGCTTCATCTATCATGGACACGATAACAACAACAACAACGTCCCAATCCCTTGTTATTTCCTAAATCTTTCAAGTCGATCCTACAGCTCCTACGAAAACTACCTGCCCAACACATTTCCACATTTCTTACTGCCAACACCAAGAATATTGGCAACCCCGGTAATTTTGAAGCACATTTAAAAAACGATTTCCTTCTACTATACACCCCCCCCCCTTTTTTTTTTCTCCCCACAACTATGTCATTCACAGTGAACAGAAAATTACGGGTCCTCCAAATCCCTTTTATTTTGCTCGTCTCCCGATAATACACTTTCAGTTCAAAGCCACCTGCAAATTCGAGACATATTTTTTGTGTGTGTTTTCTGTTGTGGTGAAGATTCTAAGAAACAAGTTTTAGCTGGACGTAGATTTTTTTTTAATGCGGTTGCAATTTGCTAATGACGGCCACTTCTATGGTCTGCTTTTTATTTTTAATGCTGTATTGACACGCTGCTGTTTGGTTTTTGTTCGTTTTTCTCGCAAGGGGTTGCAAGTCAAGGGCGAATTTTTCCATTAGGGAGCTCTCAATGCATGACTAGGTCTTTAAAAAAGAAACTTTGTTTTTTTTGACAAAGCTAAAAACCCTTTTAAAGCCAAGAAGTTAATTTTTTACGCTGCCATATTACACGAATTTTTACGAAGTAGGGTAGACTGACCAGTGAGTGAACAGGCCCAAGTGAATGAACATTTGGTAAATATAATTTTAAAAAAATATATAAGGATTGAAAATCATTCCACTATATGGATTGGCAAATGGTTGTCCTGGTCATTATATCCTGGTGTTCATTCACTGGCGAACGCAGTGCCTTAAACGTTTATTGAACTGGCTAGTCTATCCTATTAATTAAATTTTATTTGACAATTTTGTCTTCATTTTATTCATATTTATTTATTTTTTAAATGCTTGTTACGGTAATCTCTTTTTGTTACACACACATCCTTTAAATAGTTAAACAAAAAATATGTGACATCGGAACAAGAATAATCATAAAATTTAAAATAAGCAAAACAAAGAAGAAGAATATAATTATTAAAAAAACAGACTTTTTAAAAAAAAATTATAATGAATAAATATTACACAATAATTACTTAATTTCTTTATGTCATCACAACTTAGAAAGGTTAAATATTATTATAATAAATCATACAAATATTTTATCACTCAGTAAAGAAATAAAACGTAAATGACTTGTAAATACAAAATCATATTTTTGTTTCACTTGTGGAATCATAGTTTTAATAAATGCATTTTTAAATCATTATTAATACTTTTAATATTATAAAATAACTACACTGCTCAAAACAATTAGGGGAGCACATGTTTTAAACCCTTTCGCTCCCAATGATTCCATTGGGAGTCATCAGCTTGTGATTTTTTTCTGACTAAGTTAAATTCGCAACTTATGTATCGTTAGATACATCATTATGTGGAAGAATAACGTATTTTGAAGAATTTAATATATATTTTTAATATTAATGAAAATATGAAAAATATGGTAAAATAAATTTCACTTTAAAACAGTTTTAGAAAATAAATTGACCCTAAATTTTTCATGCTTGCATTTTTTAGATGTTTAAAAATATATTTCAACTATTTTTAACAAAAAAAAGTTTTGAAAAAATTATTGTTTTAATTTATTAAAAAGTTATTATTCCATTTCCCCCCTTTAAATTTAAGTATTAAAAACTTAAGATTTTTTCTCCTGTTTTTTACTATTTCATTTCGAATGCATAGTGAACCCATTTAACAAATTTCAGATTCATAGGAAAAAAATTAAAAAGTTGGGAGTGAAGTTAAAGTTGGAATTAAAAAGTGCTCCCCTAATTGTTTTGAGCAGAGTATTTCAAACTTGTTTCGTAGGAGAAAATACCAGGGTTGCAATACTTGGCGGTTTTTTTCTCCTTAACATGAATCGCAATCACTTCCCAATTTTTGTGCTGCCATCTATTAGGCAAAGTGTAAACCAAATAATGACCTCAACGGGTATTGATATGTTCAATTCTGAAATATAACTATTTTTATTTAATTTATTAAAACAAAATTAGTAGTGCTTATAGAATCAAACATCTTTAAAAAATATACATTGAAAATATACGAATATAATATATAAAAAAAATATACATTGTGTTAGCGGTAAAATGTTTTTTTATTAAAATTTTTGCTATATAACTATGTAACTATGCGTCTATCCGGTTAAATTATATTTTTCTTGTTAAAAATATTCCTATATTTCAGTATTTATTTTAATAAATGGCAAATTTTGAATTATTTTCATGAAGTTCAAAGTTAATTCTATTATCGAATTCATAAAATTGTCCTGATCATAAGAAAGTTAAGTAATTATATATATTTCAAATAACAACCATAGTTAAAAACAGTAATTATTTTTAATATTTGATTTTGATTTTTAAATGGTGTCGAATGCATTTCAAAATATTGTTACATTTTTCTAACAAAGAATGTTTTATTTTTTGATTAAATATGCTTCAGAATAAAATAATTTGAACGAAAAACAATTATTGAATTTTAAAAATAGGATTCCAGCTATTAATTAAACCTTAGCAACCAACAAAATAGTGTCATCATAGTAAAGAAAAAATTATTTTAATGTAGTATAAGGTAAGGAAACGGCTGCTATAATAATGATTCCATCTACTAAAAATAATTCAGTTAATAATGCATAGATGGCGCCACCAACTTTGAACCATCGTGAAAAATAAAATGTTTCTCACATCCCCCAGTCATTAAGTATCTAATAAATGGCCCCACAAAATTTACTCTTGGTTATTCGAGGTCAGTAGAATATAATTAACTTAATTACTTTTGCTTTTATGTCTCACTTTTCCTACCGTAATTATCTCGCCAGAAAATGACGTATTTTCAACGACAAGAAAAATCGCTAATCGTCTGTTACCAAGATGCGACACCATAATTGAGTTCCTCGGTCATTGTTGTTACGTATTCTAATTTAATTTAGAGCCTCATTCGTTGTCATAATGATCATTCTCAGAATAATTTGACGGAAGCGGGATTATTAAAAGAAGATTGGTGGGGTTGAAGTTTTCGATTTTTTTCGGTGAAAAAATGACACGATTTGCGTGTTATTTTTAGCAAAAAGATTTAATTTTTGATAGTGTTAGTCAATTTGAAATTGGGTTATTTCAGATGACGTAAGTCTCCGGTTGTCATTCTTGTGCTTCTGTAATTTCATTGGTTGTTTCCGTTTCACTCTCAATCACCGGATATTTTCTATTTAGGATATTTTATTTTTTGGTATATTTTTATATAGTTACTTAGGTTAATCTTTTCTACAGAACACCACACAATAATTTACCCAAAATAAAAAGAATAATAAGATAACAAAGATAACGAAACAAACAATAAGAAATAAAATTAAAACAAATCGATATGAAAAAATATACTCTGTAACGTTTGGCAAATTGAATATTTTTATAACACTAAATTTAAATATTTAGATCAAATTAGTAAAACAGTATCAATTCTAGACGGACTAAGAATGAAAACAATACCACTGAAACTATTGCCACTCGATAGATGTGCGTACTAGGGTGGGCCGAAAAAAACTTTTTATTTTATTTCGGATCGCAATAGTGCGGAAAAGTTGCCATTGGTAAAGACATGAAAAATGCACTAATTGTTATTTTTTTATGACTGTATCTTCCGTTCGCGCAATGCCATCAAAGTTGGCAAAAATTGTTAAAAACCGTAATTTTTCATAATTTTTTTTAAACCCGATATATGATTTTAATTGCTTTCCTATATCATGCTGTATGATTAAAATTTACAAAAAGTTAAAACGTTGAAATTTAGCAAAAAATACGAATTTTCCTAATTTTATACTACGTTGAGTGGTCGGAAGATCTGACACAAATGTATAATAACTTATTATACTATATATTATAGCATTTATTATTAATAAGTGCATTAATATTTGGAATTTACATACTTTTAGTAGTTAATTAATTATATAGGAACGTAATTATAAACATCTGCCTTTTTTTTAAAAAAATATTAAAAATTAGCTTTTAAAAATTTTTCGCCAACTTTGAAGGCATTGCGCGAACTGAAGATATATTCATAAAAAAATAATAATTAGTGCATTTTTCATGTCGTTACCAATGGCAACTTTTCCGCACTATAGCGATCCGAAATAAAATAAAAAGTTTTTTTCGGCCCACCCTAGTGCGTACCTTTGGTCTACCTTGTATCTAAGTTCACAGCCCATTTATTTAAATACCGCACGGTTATTTAAGTGAGTAAATAAATTGTAATTAATAATGTATTTACATTAACCAAATCAACTTTCGTAGATTTAGTGACAATTTATGCAGTTCTTAACTTCTTCACTCCAGAAGTATCCACTTGGTGGGGCGTTTGTAAAATTCACTTCCCAATCTTTAATTTTTTTAGTAATGCTTTACCTTTATATTTTTTAAGCAAAAGTGTTAAAGCATCTAAAAATACAAAAAAAAAAATCGAAGCAGCTTACTAGTACCATCCATTTCTTTTTTTGTATCAAAAAAGACGTAGTACGATTTCGAATGTCTAGAAGAAAACTATTTTTTCCAACGGTAAATCTATAAAACATTTTCCATTAAAATTTTTTAGAGAGGAATATTAATTAAAGTGAATTAATAATCCTCTCTACAGTGCTTGTTTGCTCTTTCAAAGCACCCCAAAAGCAAAAATTGCATTTTTAAGGCTTTAAACCCTAAATGTCATTAATATGATATACCCGTAAGAAAATACTTAAAGATAATTTTAAAAAATGACTTTCAAAAGATACATTGTATTTGCTTTAAAAATGTCTGTGTTGAAAATATAATATGTTTATAAAATAATATAAATGTGTAGGAATTATCTAAAAAGAAATCCGAATAAAAAACGATATTTCATCCGATCCATTATATTATTTATACATCTTATTTAAAAACTTCCAATATTCTAATTAATTAATTTTGTAACTTGAAACTCAGAAAAGAAAATAATTGAAAAGAAAGTCTCCAAAACAAGATTTTCTTTACAACACATAACAAGAACCGCAAAAAAATTAAATAAATAATCAACATTCTATCCCATTCAATAAGGCTTCTCTTAAAATTATTTTTTATCTCCTACTTTTTGTGGCAACAGTTCTAAAGATTCAAACCATTCCAACAAACCACATCCCTAAATGAGCTCACTAATGAGCGCCCTCTGGCGTGTCCTTCGCAAAACCTGGAGGCTCTTGAATGAAAAGAAAAGAAGATTTAAAAAAAATAGATAAAAACAGGCGAAAAAGATTAAAAAAGAACCCTGAAATCAAGTTATTCTGAGCATTTATTAAGTTCATTAGTGGTTGGGAATAACTAGCAACTAAATATCTAACATTTCTGCTCTTTTTATAAAACAGTTGTACTTCAAAGCCGGTTTTTTTTATCAATAGTGATGATACTTTATTTCCTTGCTAAATATCTATTCCGTCATCGGTGTGTATAACATTCCTTTGTGTACTTTGTGCAATCAGAACAGTGAAATGGACAAAAATCATCTACTGAATTGTTCTTCATTTAGTGAAAAAGAAAAAAAAACTTGTACAATCTAATCTATAATGGCAGGCTAGGGAGCGGATGCATTTGGCATCCTAAGACTGATTTTCTGTTATGTTCGAATTAAGTTTTGTATTTAGTTGCATGCGTTTTGTATGCTTGCATCCAGTTTCGTATTTGTTTTGTATTGAGTTGCATTAGTTTTGTATGTTTGCATCAGTTTTTTTTTTCATTGTACAGTTTTCAGTTTATGTTTGTGCTTTAATCTCATGCTTCGGCATGGGGGCCAATGATGCATAATCAAGTAGGGGAGAGTGTTGTACCTTGGGACAATTTTTACATTTTAATTTTTTTCTTCGATAAGTATAGTCAAAATAAAAATTTAATTTCAGCATTTCAACACACCAATATATTCCTCTAAAATATATATATATATATATTTTTTAATTCTGGCAGCTTGAAATTAAAAAATTGCCATACATTTAAAGTAAAGAGGATAAACTGTCCCAAGGTACAATATGATGTTGTACCTTGGGACATACTTTATAATTCAGTCAATAGTCATACACTTGAACTAATTTGTGTCAGGAGAAACAAACTTTATTTCAAAATACATCAGAATATGTGCTCTTTAGAACATTTCATCACATGGAAGGGAAAAGATTTATCAGGTGTTGCCAGAATTATATTTTCAAACTTCAATCATTATAAAATATATCCAAAACAAAGCTGAGTTGTATTTTACATGTTTTGTGGAATTGCTCTTAAAATAAATAATAAAGATATTTTTATTTATCCAAATTATTCAGAATCATGAATCATGAATTAAACCATGTAATGTATTGTCCCAAGGTACAATACATTACATGGTTTAAATAAAAGCAAGATAGTGGCCAATCTAAATGCATTATCATTATTTTCTCATAACCAAAATATTTTAAAATCTTCTCTTTTATGAAGAAAATAAAATGCAGTTGTCTTTTTGTAAAAGTACAATGGTGAAAAATTATATTAGAATGAGAAAAAATATTTACTTTGGGGTAATGAAATATTATTTTTTGTCACCAATTCATTAATTCAATTATGCTAGTGTTAAATTTTATTATGATGGTGTCTGTTGGTTAAGGCTACTATTAGAAATAAACAATGTATGAATATTGCCAATAGATTCTGAGCAATTGTCAGTGTCCCAAGGTACAAGCGTCCCAAGGTACAACACTCTCCCCTACACTTGCAATAAAAAAAATGACTTTATTATATTACGATTGTATCCTTTTGGTGGTTAGGATAGGAGAGAAGTGTGATTAGATTCAAATAGAAATATTAGTAGATAGTTAATAAAAAAAGCATTTAAATCAAATAACAATGGACGTCTAGAACAACAACGTCGATAGTTACGTGAACTGTTGTCTTACATACCCAACAAACAAACCATGATAAAGTTAGTTCGTTTATTCATAACACGGCAAAATTGCATATTTTTACTTCAAATTAAACTAAATTAACAAGACTCTCGTCAAATGGGGGCCCGGATGGCCGAGGGGTTTGGACCATTACGTTAGCAGTCTGTGCGCTGTAACGGGTGCTGGTTCGATTTCTGCCTTCACTCTGAGTGTACTTCCTTTCTCTGTGACAGTAAAAATTCTTTCTGTGTCTGTCTTACTTGACGAAGGCTTATATAAAGTGGTTCTCTGATCAAGCACACAAACTGGAATATATATGTAGGGGAGACCGGGGTTAGTTGGCATAAGGGGTTAGTTGGCATTGTGCCTTTAAAAAAATTCACTGTTAATTAAGAGCGCTACTGAGCCTGTCACATGATCGTCATTTAAACGTCCAACTTGCATGAGAACTCCAGTTGCATCCAGCCATTGCCTTTAGAGCAAGGCTGGAAAACGTGATTTTCATATAAGAAAGTAAAATTTTGATCATTCAGTATTTCTCGTTTTGTACAGTTGTATAGTCATTCAGGAATAACATTCACAAGTTTTTAGTATCTTTGGGCATTTAGCTACGAGGTTATAAGTCCATTTCTGCTGTAGTTGATAAACAAAAGTTTTGGTCGCCATGTTTATTTTACTTGCTCTATTGGGGTTAGTTGGCATAGGGACTCGGGGGCTAGTTGACATAAGCTGGCTGGGTATGCCAACTAACCCCGCAACAACGGGTAAGTTGACATAAGTATGCCAACATTCATAGCGACCTAATTTTAGTTAGGTATAGGCTACTTCATAATAATAAATTATTATTATTTTTATCTATACATATATAAATGAGGAAGGCGTTTTCTTTACGCAGTCATAACTCAATAACGGCTGGACAGATATTAACTGTGCCAACTAACCCCGGTCTCCCCTATCTACCCCTAACTCACCAAATGTTAAACGTTAATTTTTTCGAAATTAATTGCCAAACATACTTTTAAATATAGAATTGTTTGAAAGATATGTTTATATAAAGAATATATTACTGTACCATTTACATGTGAAGAGATTCATGTAATGTAATGAGAATTTTTTTTTTTCGTTTCATATGTTTGCCCATATACTTTTCTTCATAGTAAATCTTTTTTAAGTCATCTTTTTAATCAATCATTTAGAAATGAAGGTTGTTACTTATTACTGTTAATGAAATTTGTAGATTTTTCCTCAGCCTAATGAGAATAATGAAAGGAAATGGATCTGCTTCGTAATTTAAACTAGGAGTATGTAACACTCCTCCACATTAAATAACATTTTATTATTATTAAATTTTTTCGGACTCAGTCTACTCCAAATAGTGCAGAAAACATAAAATCTCCATTTATGATTTTCTATCCCATCACAATTTTCATTAACTTATATTTCATATTAGCTAATTCAAAGTAAAAAATTAGTTATTAGTGATGATGACGATGATGTCGTGTCCATGGATAAAGATTATATGGGACCAAAGGTCTCATTTTAGTTTAGCGAGTTTAGCGATCTGCAGACAGTGGTCCTCATAAAGATCTTCGTAGGGCGAGTTGGTGAATTGCTGAAACTGTAGGGCTGGACAAGAGAAAAGATGTTTTGGATCCAGTTCCAAGTCGGGGCAGTTTCTTCAGCTGGAGCATTTATTTGTTCCATCTTTTTGGATTTCCATCTCTTTGAAGTGGCCTGTCCTTAACCTAGTAAGGGTGGTTTCAGTTAGGTTAGGTTTGAATTATCGTCGCACTCGAGCTACACGAGGGTTATTGGCGACGGGCGTCGTATTTTAGAACCACAGTCAGGTGACGAGCCAACACCTGAATAGGCACCCAACGCAACCGTTAAGGGCGACATCGTACGCAGCGTTAGGACTTTGAAGAATATTTAACATGCACTCACTTACACGGGGTATTATTCGTCGGACATTTTGAGCTGCACGGGCCGTTTATAGGTCGGCAGCTATTTTGGCGATGCCCGGACCCGAACCTGGGACCTTCCGCATGCTAAGCGAGTGCTTACCGACTGGGCTCTCCAGCCCCGGTGGTCTCAGTTACCATATTTGGTGTTAAGGATAAACAGGAGTTAATTCGGAGTTATTAATAAACAGGTATGAATGAACAGATTGTGTCGTTGATACCATTACTTCTAAAAACCGCAATTGCGAAAAAAGCAGAACAAACCATTGTATGCGGTAATCGAACACGAATGAATTTTCCTGTTGTTTGTTCAATTACAGTTTCTACAGCTGTGCTTTCTTTTTCAACGCCATCCTGTAAGCAAACTTGAGATTTGAAAAAAAAAAAGTATAGCTTCGAGTTTACTTTCGGGACTAAGTGATTTCGTATAATTAAGAGGAGTCATATACAGCAGAAATTGTATTTTTGTGTTTGTCAAATTACGTTCTTTTTCAGTTTTCGCGCCCTTATTTTTTATTTCTAACAAAAAGGGGGTTTTGTCTGATGGCACTGCAAGACTTTTACGATTTTTAATTGGAGCAGAAATGTACAACAAAGAAAGAAAAATTTTACTAATGAACAAAAATAGAATTATTATCTTAAAAAATTTTCCTTCATTCATTGTAAAGAAGCTGCTTTAAAAAATATGGCTAAAATTCTTCACTGACGGAAGTGGCGAGGTTTGACGAAGGTTCACATATCAAGTTTCTATGGTTTTGTTCCTTCTTGTATGCGCTGCTTTACTGATAACTTCTGGAACTGTACCATGACATTCCTAAATTCTGCGCATCTTCTTTTAAGACACCAGGATCACTTATACTTAAATTCCGTTTCTGCACAATATTCTGACCATATCTTGTACTGTAGAAGGACACTTTTATGTACTATATACACTGTTAAAAATTTCAGTTCAACGTTGAACCAAATATTGGTGAAAAATCAAGAAGTTTTTGTCGATACACCATAAAATGGTTCAACCAAACATCACATTCTGGGAATAGACCTGCTTTCACGAAAAATTGGTTCAACTTCTACTAACTTACAACCGATAATTTAATTGTTTACTCAATCGCAGGCAACTTTAGTAGTATTGCTTCAGCTTAAGAATTGTTGTCCATCCGTGGCCGAGTGGTTATGGCATCAGCCTAGAGATTTATCCTTCTCAGCAGTGCGGGGGTTCGAATACCATCTACTTCCAATTATCCTATAAATCTTATCTCTGTACTGAAAATAGTAGAAAATCCTCAATTTGGGGACCATTTTTATATTTCAACCTTTTACTATAGTTACGCGTTGGAAAAATTCTGTGTATGGTTCAACCTCTCACCATAGTTACGCTATTTGAAAATACCGTTTTATGGTTCAACAGTCTACCAAATCATGGTTGCAGCAACTTTGAACCGTAATTTGGTTCAACCTTGAACTATTATTTTTAACAGTGTAGTTTAAAAAAATGTGACAACTTCTGGAACTGTACCATGACGTTTCCCTGCACTCTATTCTGCTCGGATCTTTAAAGGTACCAGAACCATCCTGCAATTCTAAGCTATATTCTGACCACTTCTTGAACTGTATGGTATGGTATGATATATTCCAGCTTGTGGGCTTGTTCAGAGAACCGCTTATAAGCTTTCGTCAAGTGGGACAGACACAAAAAGAATATTAACAGTCACAAAGAAAGGAATAACGCATAGCCAAATAACAACATTTATTGACGGTCACAAACACCCATGCCTGACCGGTACTCGAGCACGACAGCTCCAAAGACAAGCATCCTAACGATTGCGCCACCAGGGCGGCTCTTGAAATGTGCCACGACACGTTAATAACCTGTAATTAGTTTGGTTTTTGAATTAACGTCGCACTAGAGCTACACGCCCGGACCCGAACCTGGGACCTTCCGCATGCTAAGCGAGTGCTTAACCGACTGGGCTCCCCAGCCCATAACCTGTAATTAAATACCGTTACTGACAACTTCTCGAGCATATACCTATAAACTCTTTAATAAACTACATTCCAATACCGTTTATGACAACTTCAGGAACTGTACTATACCTCATACTGTATTCCACTTCCTTCCAGGCTCCAGCATCACCTGCGAATGCACCACGTCTCACTGCCTGGAGCACAGCACCCGGCAGTGCAACACAACCAGCGTGTGTTTCAGCCAGTTCCTGGACCGCCGCGACGGATCCGACCCCGTGGTTCGGGGCTGCATCAAGAGCAAGACGCCCCTGCTGTGCGAGAACAGACGCCCCGCAGTGGCGAGGGGCGCCTGGCCCCTGCTGCTGTGCTGCAGCTCCAACATGTGCAATCGGGACGTGGTACCAACGCCGCCCCCGTGGTTTGCTGGAGGCCCTCAAGGGAATGGAACTGCGAAGGATGAGGACCATATTGTTGGTATGTTGGCTGATTTGTAGATTCAGACTAGTAATGAACACTTGAACCACCTCCAAAAAAGTTCTTACACTCTTAAAACAAACGAGCGATTTTAACTGAGTCTTATTGATTTTCACTCCTCCAGTCTGGAAAATGCACTTCTCCTTTTGAAGTGGATCCTTTGTGTGTTAAACCTCCGACAGGATCACTCCAAACGAGTGATTTTAACTCAGTCTGAGATAATATTCACTCCTTTCCAGTGTCGAAAATGCACTTCTCCAACTGGAGTGGAATTCACTCTTTTGTTTTAGGAATGTATGTTCTGTTTTCAAGCAATTATAAATACTAGAACTTATCCTATTTATATTTCCTCATCAAAGTTGGTTTAATCTGCGCATGCTTTAAAATGAAGTATAGCATCCCTTCTCTGTGACGCGAAAGTAGTAATCTATGCATCGAATTAGCTCATATACTTTGGATCATCAAGGTCATGTGGCGTTGACGACGTTCAGCCTCCATAGCAGACGGTAGATTACATCGAACTTTAGCGTTGAGGATACGGTTGAATCGATGATGGTTGGATTTCAGAATTTTCTTTGTGTTATATGCCCTTAAGGAACACTTAAACCACTACAAATAAATTTCGAACTCAGGCTCATACTAAAGTTGTTGCTTTTGTGTGTCTCCATTGCATAACCTGGAATTCAGAAAGGTGAACAGTGGCGAGAGAAGCTTAATTTAAGAACGCCAATGAAGGGGCATTTGCATTTCTCTAGAGACAATTTGAACCCATTAGTAACTGCCCTATGACCGACAACAGAACTTTCCGACCCACAAGATTTAACAAGCAACTGCCCAGATTGTACTCTGGAAAACACAAATATTCATACCTTATCCGTTATTCAAACCCGGAACCACTCTTAATTGACAAGCGATGGTTGAAACCACCATATCAGCTGGGTGCATCAGAATAGAGAAAAATGACTTAGTGACAAATGTAAAGTGTGTGTAGCAAAATATTAACATTATTTTTTTTACAGATGAACTTCTATCCAAGCACAGCAACAGCTCCGATGCCAACATCCAGACTTCAAACGGATTACTTTCCTTCGAATCCCCGCCTCAAACCCTCTCAGCCACGCCCACAAAGAAGAAAAACAGATTCTCGTCGTCCCTACCACACATCATCAGTCCCATCTACATTTCAGTGCTCGTCCTCGGGATAGTCAGCCTCATCGTCATAGGCATCGTGGCGACCATCGTACTTAAACGGTCCAATCGTTACTACGCCGAACAGTACGGAGCTCTCGAGCATCAATACTGTCTGAAACACAACAACTTGGTCACGCCCTATAACAATATAGCCACGCCCTATTCGAACTTGGCCACGCCTTACAGTCAGCCCACCTCGCAGACTCAGTGTGACTGTGACGATTCAGAAGTTGAATCTTTGAGTCAGTGTTCCCAACATTACGTCCGTGTGGTCTATCCCAATCGGGTGTCCAATGACACCTGAGCTGAACGATTGGAATAGCTGTGTACTGTCTTATAAATTGGTTTATAAGGGTTTTCAATATGATGAATGAAAGCCTTTGGTGTAAATCAGTGTGACAAAAAAAAGTTTTACTGAAAAGTTTTGGAGTTAGAGCAAAGGAGATCGAATTAATTGAAAACCATTTTTGCGCATCAAATTGTGATCCTCATTGTATATAGTTGAATGAAACAAATTTAAAGACCATGTCACAAATGCAATTTTTAACAAATGTGGTTATAAAATACGGTGCTTACATAGATCTATGTGTACTGTACAATTCTACATGAGAATATATTGATGACTAAAAAACAATTAAAATCTCTAATGAAATGTAAGCATCAGTATCACCAATTGAGTCAGTACTCCATTCAAAGTCGAGCATTCGTTAAAAAAAAATTAGAATTTCTTTGTAACCACCGTTGATGAGTTAATGACGATTAGCAATAAAACTTTATTTTCAAGCAGAATAATCTTTCTGTTTAGATTTATCTTAATCAACACAATAATTAAAAAAAATTGAAGACCATGGCCCTGGACAATTTAAGAACATAGTCCTAAACAATATTCAAAAGAGTTGTCTGTGTCAGAGCCCGCTGTCACATCAAAATAGAGGCTTTAACTCAGTAGAGAAAGAAGCTTTTATCTTCTCGCGTTAAATGATATATCTTGATCCCCGACCATTAAATGGTGTTCTAAAAAAGAATGTTTTACTTCAACCCTTATTTTTAACTATCATTAAATGATGAGTTACTTTACTGGAAAACAAAATAAACTTTGCACCCATTTTTTAGTTGGTACTATTTATAAACATTGTATGGGCACTCTCTGCTAAGCGCACATTTTACAATGTTTTGTATAATGGATGTATTTTAAACTAATATAAAACTTATAATTTATACAAAAAAACTTACAAAAATAAACTAAATGCATATCATCGTTTAAACTTGTAAATTCAATGCAGTTATGTTTTGTGTTGAATGGAACAATAATGTGCCTTTACTTATGTAAGTTTTAATATTATTTTTTACTTTTAGCTTCAGATATATACTTTTGAGAGCCATTTATATAATAATGAAAAGTTAGATGATTTTTATTAAATCTTACAGCGCAAATATGATGTTAACGGTTTATTGAAATTTTTATTTAAGTAAAATAAGTTAACCTCAATTACCCATATTTATATTAAATATTTCGAAGGTAATATAAGGTACTGGATAATAATAGTAATTTTAAAGATTAGTATTTACTTTTATAATTACTTATCCTGAAAGATATTGTCATGACTATGGAAAGTTTTATTGTGACTGTGTGTTGTATTTATTTTATGGACATCTTTAAGTTGTTCTGAGTGCACAATTTGTATTATTCAGAGCTTTGTTGTATAACGCGTTTATGTACATAACTTTTATTGTATATATAAAGTTTTTAATTTATTAAACATTTGAGGGTTTGCAAATGAGTCTCTAAATATTTCTATTACTTGAAAATATTTGTCACGAGATTCACATTTTCCAAACTGTATCTGAGATATGGAGTTCGGTCTGTTCATTTGCGAGTATGGTATGGTATGGTAGGTACACATATATTCCAGCTTGTGTGCTTGTTCAGGACCCGCTTCATTGGCGAGACTTTTGATTATTGTAGATGCCTATTGATGAAGTCACCCAGGAACGGGCCGAACCCTATATATACTTAGTTAAACTTTGGAAAACGTGAGTTTTGCAAAAACACTCACTGTATTTGTAAGATTTACAAAAAAAAAAGTGTTTAAGAACATATATTACATCTGTCTGAAAAAGTTAGATTATCAGATGAAACATATCGCCGGTCGTAAATAAAAATTAAATTTTTAATGAGTTATTTTAGACATTGGATGTTCGGTATAAACAATTATAAAAGTAATGTAACAATATTTGTGGGGATTTTTTTTGATTTAGGCAATTATTTGTGCATGTGAATTGTTAAGTTTCGATTCATGTACTTTTTTTTTATCAGACAAACAGTATTTTTTGTTCGACAATATCTATTAAAACTAGCAACAAAAACTATTAATTTTTCACTTTATCAAACGGAAATCTCTGTTTCAAACGGAATTCTCTGTTTTCTCTTCTGTTTATAGTAGGTTTTTTTTATAGAAAAATAATTCAAAATATTAGATAGCATGTTTTTGGTCATTGATTAATAATGTAGCAAAGGATATTTTCATCCACATTTTACTTTAAATAAGTTTCTTTTTATAATATATGCGACTCTTTACGCTCACACAACATTACAATATCTTTTCAATAAAAAAATTAGCAAAAACCTATTATAATTTTCTAATGCAAACACTTCCTTTTAAATTTAGTAAATATTTTTATTGACTATATCGCATCACTAGTTTTTCATTGAACCTATCCAAAACGTAAAAAAAAGATTATTAAAAATAATACATGCGTTTCTTAGTGCTAAAATAATTAATGTCTAGTCATATATGACATAAAGAAACCAAATTTTGTTCTAAGATATGAATATTTACCAAAGACGACAAATTCTTTTACAATTAGAGATAAGTCTCATTTCACGTTATATGTTTTATCAATAAACACAGTAGAAAACATCAAAATTCATGTTTGGTATGAAAATGATGAAGTATCCATTAAACCAGGGCCGGATTTAAAGTTTTGCCGCTTGTAGGCTACGATTAATTTGCCGCCCCTGTCACAATATTCTCCCCTTCGGGGAAAGGTAGCTGGTTAGCTGCAAAATAGGGTGGTATGTGCTATTTAAAATAAATACACATATTAGAATCATCAATCATCTATGTGCTTTTACACACTAAATCGAAAGCGAAATAGGCTAATATAAATTTTAAAGACTTATAAACTGTTCTACTATTTTTCTTTCAACTTCGAAATCCGGGAGGAGAGGTTGCATGTTGCATTTGCCCTTGCGGCGATCATGTTTGCTATTCGTACTATATACGTTAACGGTATAAGCCTTAATGTTAGTTATTTTTCCTTTCTTAAAAATATTTGTATCTTTATCATAATTTTTAATTATGCCAAATGCCGCTTTAATTGGTCGTAAAATTTGTCGCTCCAAAAAATTCGCCGCTCTAGGCTACAGCCTATTTAGAAATCCGGCCCTGCATTAAACCACTTCGATGTATCTCATTTTACTTTATATGTTAGATCACGGCCAACTTCAATGACAAGGCCAGAGAAGCTCTCCCTAACATGAGCGTAGACGGAAAGTTTGACGTCACTGTTCTGAGTGCCGAAGATCGAGAAACTAGTTCGGAGGCAGTCGGAACCCAAAAAATGTGGTCAGTCGTGAACGAGTAGTTCCGAACAGGTTTGAGACAGGTTCTCTTCATCTTCGGAACAACGTTACTTGGAACTAGGACGTCGAAATTTCCGTCCCCTAGCTTGTTGGGAAAGATTAAACAATACAATATAATTTTGCTTTATTTTAGATTAATATAAATATAATATAAAACTTCCAAATACATGTTTGTTAAGGTTATAATTGAAGTAGTATCCATTAAAACCAGTTCGAAAAAGTCTAGTCTTGACCAATATTTACGCTACTTCGCACAAACGAAGGCACAGCACAGTACGGATTCTTCTTTCCTTGTTGCGAATTCTTCTTCTCAAAGTGTTCTATTTTTCTTGTCTCAAGACCCAGTAGGTGACTTGCCAAGTCCTATGCTCTGCTGACTCCGACAGAGAATTCTACTTTCAGTTCTACTTTCTTCTAGTGGCTCAGGTGTCAGCTGAAAATCGAATGTTACACATCATCAAACATCAACACGAAGAATCACTGACCAAGGCTAAAGCTCTGGATGTAACTGCGTAGTAGTTTTTGAGTAGTTTCTAGTTGTTTATAGAAGGGCTTGGTATTTATTTAATTGGCATATTTAAGTAAGTGTCTGAGAAGTAATTGAGAATATATCCTAATTCGAAGGTTAGGGGCTTACGAGACGTAGCAAAATTTGCTACCCCGAAATGAAAAGGTAAAAATAGATATAACTGTTTATTTTACATTTTCTTAACATTTTCATCCATACAATAATATGTTATTGTGTATATAGAGTGCACATATATCCTTTCTTAGGATGACTAATTTATACTTCAATATTCTTTTTATTTTGGAATTATTCAAATATTTAAATGAATTCGATCGTAATAGAAATATCTAATAAGCTACAAATTCAGAGAGATACTAGAGTGTAAGTGTAGTAGTGTAATTTTTATTCCATCAGTGTTTGATTAAAAATAATAGTTTTTTTAGTTTATAAATAAGAGACGGTGATGTATAAAATAATTTTTTTTTAATTCAGAAATGGAATTAATTTAATTTATCCGTACACGTTTGGAGCCTTTTTTTTTAAAAAAAATATGTGCTAGAAAACAACTTTGGAAGTATTTTTGAATACATGTAAAAGAAATAACTATATATATAGCAAGTTAAATCTGGCATACATAACAAATGTGTTCGAAATATGGCAATTTTATGCATGTTTTTTGCAGTTTTATGTAAAATACTTCAATGGGGCTAGCAAAAGAACCTGTTGGACAGATTAAGAAAACAAAGCCAAAAAGTTACTGTAAACTTAGTCAAAAAAGACAGACGGATTTACAACATTTTTATTTCGTGTCAGGATTATTAATATTGGTCGAAACAAAATAAAAAAAAATTATATTTATTCCAAATGTCTTACACTCTTAAAACAAAAGAGTGAAATCCACTCCAAATGGAGAAGTGCATTTTCGACACCCTAAAGGCATGCATATTTTCTCAGACTGAGTTAAAATCACTCGTTTGGAGTGATCCTGTCGGAGGTTTAACACACAAAGGATCCACTCCAAAAGGAGAAGTGCATTTTCCAAACTGGAGGAGTGAAATCCACTCAGACTGAGGTAAATTGGGAGTGTTTGTTTTAAGAGTGTAGGTATATTTGCTAGACCGCAATCTCAAATTAGTTACTAAAAAGAATTTTTAAAATTCCTCAATAACTTTTTGGGTTATTTTTTTTTTCAACTGATGGTATATATGAAAAACTGAAATGCGAGAAAAACGCATTTAAAGTTTAAACATCTGGTTGATTCCATTTTGCTACTGATCATAACTAAATTAATCACTACTTTCGTTCTAACTACTGCACAGTTAAAATGATGACAGTTTTAGAAGCCAAAAAGCTTGGGTAATAAAATAAACACGTAAAAAGAGGGATTTAATTTTTCAAAAATAAAGTTTTCAACATGCACGTATACCTTAATTGTAACGTGCCTTAAAAAATTTAAACTAAATTTAAGAAAAAATAATTCAAATGCCAGTTAGTTATACTTACTTAGAAATGAGTTGTTGACAAATGACAGTGATTGCGCCGTCTAGAAGGGAGAGGGTAGGCTTTATAGCCCATTATCCAGCTCGCCAGAAGAGACAGTCACAAGAGACACATAAGGAAGGACGACACAAACACATACACTCTTATAACAAAAGAGTGAAATTCACTCATTAGGAGAAGTGCATTTTCGACACTGGAAAGGAGTGAATATTTACTCAGACTGAGTCAAAATCCCTCGTTTGGAGTGATCCTGTCGGAGTTTTAACTAAACAAAAGAGTGAAATCCACTCCAATAGGATAAGTGCATTTTCGACACTGAAATTAATGAAAATTAACTCAGACTGAGTTCAATCGACTCGTTTGTTTTAAGAGTGTAGACTCTACCCTATACTAGTATACCCCACTGGTCTACCCGAGCCAGGTGACATATTTCCTTCAAGTTTTCATTCTTGCATTTCCTTCGATTGATGCTATGTCCCTTGCGACATTGATTCTCCAATTGAGACTAGGGAAATAATTTATTTTCATTTAGAATTTCTATCGGGTCACTAACCATCTAAAACATTCCCGTTTTGTTTTTTATAAGTCTTAAGTGCCTCAATGCCGACACAAAACACACCACCACATTCAAAATGTGTTGTTAAACATAATATTTTGAAAATACCGTATTGCCAGCAATTTTATAAATTTTTTAATAATAATTCATAAGGAAAAGTTTAATTTTCATTTTAAAAAATATTAAAACAATAATAACTAAAAAGTTTAGTGGACTAAAGTTAGTTATAAGACTCATTTTGAAGAAAATTAAATATAGGGTTTACATTTTAACTTGGTATCTTCTATTTATTTCTTTCAAAATTATGTTCAAGTTTTTATTTTGTCTTACATTTTTGAATAATAAATTTATATTCGAAAAATTCCTTATTTTTAAATATATTAATCGATTCAAAAATAAATGGTTCATAATATTAAAGAATTTTTAATGTAAACAGTGTAAAAATCGGTTTCCTTTGTTATAGTAAGCAGAATATGGTCCGAAATTTCCATATTATCTTCAAAAATTATTTTGTGCAACATAACTTTTAGCTAAAACACTATATATTTATCTTGTATACCAAATTTCTTCCCCAGAAATTAAAAAAAATACCAAAATTCTTTCATTATAACAAAACCACGATATAACAACTCTCCCCTCCCTCTTAAAATCTCACTATCTCGGAAAAACAAAATAACAATAAAAAAAAAGATCCAGGATATCCCTCGAAGAGAAATGAAGAGCCGGGTGCAGACGAACAAGGGACTCCCCCCCCCCCCCCTAAAGAATATCCGTCCGTCTGTCCGCATCAGTCACCAGGCGCCATATCACGTGACTAATTGTGTCGAGGGAAAGCTCCATGGCGCCCTACGCATAGTAACTTTTAGGAGCCAAGCCAACAAATTTTGAAGATTTGTTTTCACTTCGCTTTGATTTGTGTTTTTTTCTTCTATCTTCTTTATTCATTTGTGCTATTTTTGTTAAGGTCACTGCATGGTTTTACAATGGGCAGTGTATCTGAGAAAGGGGGAACGATCATTCGTCATTTTTGAGGATGCTGAAGAGCAATAGGGATGAGGCGATTGGAGTTTTCGACCTAGAAAAAACGATTTTAGAAATTCGTTATTGTTTTATAGGGTACTAATAGTTTAGACTTGTTGTAATTAGATTCGCAAATTTTTCATTTTATTCTCCTTTTGGGTTCCAAACAGAAATCTACATTTTCCACTATTTTTCTTTTTTTCAATTCGAAATGATTAAAAAACATCAAAAAGTAGGTATTGAAAAGGTAGGTATTGGTATACTGAAATCTTCCGTCTCTCCGTACCACCCTTAAATTCTATCTTAAATCCATTTGTATTATTTTCGTAAGGTCACTGCATGGTTTTACAATGGGCAGTGTATCTGGGAAAGGGGGAACGATCATTAGTCATTTTGAGGATGTTGAGGATGCTGAGTCTTCAACCGAGAAAAAAATGACGTTAAGAATTTCGTTATTATTTTATAGATTTGACCAGATGTAGTTAATTAAAAAATTCAATTTTAATAGATGATTTTTTCATCCGTATAATAATTATAAATCACACATGTTTTCTCCATTTCGTTTTTTCTTCTGTCCGTACCCCTTTGCTGAATTTTCGTTCAGGTCACTGCATGGTTTTACAATGGGCAGTGTATCTGAGAAAGGGGGAACGATCATTCGTCATTTTGAGGATGCTGAAGAGCTATAGGGATGAGGAGATTGAAGTCTTCGACCTAGAAAAAACGACTTTAGAAATTCGTTATTGTTTATATGGTAATAATAGTTTAGACCCGTTGTAATTAGATTCGCAAATGTTTAATTTTATTCTCTTTTTGGGTTCTAAACAGAAATCTACATTTTACACTACTTTTTCAATTCGAAATGATTAAAACACATTGAAAAGGTAGGTATTGACATGCTGAAATTTTCCGTCTGTCCGTACGACTCTTAAATTCTATCTTAAATACATTTGAATTATTTTTGTAAGGTCACTGCATGGTTTTACAATGGGCAGTGTATCTGGGAAAGGGGGAACGATCATTCGTCATTTTGAGGATGTTGAGGATTCTGAGTCTTCAACCGAGAAAAAATGACGTTAAGAATTTTGTTATTATTTTATAGATTTGACCAGATGTAGTTAATTAAAAAATTCAATTTTAATAGATGATTTTTTCATCCGTATAATAATTATAAATCACACATGTTTTCTCCATTTCGTTTTTTCTTCTGTCCGTACCCCTTTGCTGAATTTTCGTTCAGGTCACTGCATGGTTTTACAATGGGCAGTGTATCTGAGAAAGGGGGAACGATCATTCGTCATTTTGAGGATGCTGAAGAGCAATAGGGATGAGGAGATTGAAATCTTCGACCTAGAAAAAACGGCTTTAGAAATTCGTTATTGTTTTATATGGTAATAATAGTTTAGACCCGTTGTAATTAGATTCGCAAATGTTTAATTTTATTCTCTTTTTGGGTTCTAAACAGAAATCTACATTTTACACTACTTTACTTTTTCAATTCGAAATTATTAAAACACATTGAAAAGGTAGGTATTGACATGCTGAAATTTTCCGTCTGTCCGTACGACTCTTAAATTCTATCTTAAATACATTTGAATTATTTTTGTAAGGTCACTGCATGGTTTTACAATGGGCAGTGTATCTGGGAAAGGGGGAACGATCATTCGTCATTTTGAGGATGTTGAGGATTCTGAGTCTTCAACCGAGAAAAAATGACGTTAAGAATTTTGTTATTATTTTATAGATTTGACCAGATGTAGTTAATTAAAAAATTCAATTTTAATAGATGATTTTTTCATCCGTATAATAATTATAAATCACACATGTTTTCTCCATTTCGTTTTTTCTTCTGTCCGTACCCCTTTGCTGAATTTTCGTTCAGGTCACTGCATGGTTTTACAATGGGCAGTGTATCTGAGAAAGGGGGAACGATCATTCGTCATTTTGAGGATGCTGAAGAGCAATAGGGATGAGGAGATTGAAATCTTCGACCTAGAAAAAACGGCTTTAGAAATTCGTTATTGTTTTATATGGTAATAATAGTTTAGACCCGTTGTAATTAGATTCGCAAATGTTTAATTTTATTCTCTTTTTGGGTTCTAAACAGAAATCTACATTTTACACTACTTTACTTTTTCAATTCGAAATGATTAAAACACATTGAAAAGGTAGGTATTGACATGCTGAAATTTTCCGTCTGTCCGTACGACTCTTAAATTCTATCTTAAATACATTTGAATTATTTTTGTAAGGTCACTGCATGGTTTTACAATGGGCAGTGTATCTGGGAAAGGGGGAACGATCATTCGTCATTTTGAGGATGTTGAGGATTCTGAGACTTCAACCGAGAAAAAATGACGTTAAGAATTTTGTTATTATTTTATAGATTTGACCAGATGTAGTTAATTAAAAAATTCAATTTTAATAGATGATTTTTTCATCCGTATAATAATTATAAATTATGAAAAAACGACTTTAGAAATTATTTGGGCGATAGCGCACAGTTTTGCTATTTTCTAGATATTGACATGGTAGAGATATGTCCGTCTGTGTGTTTTTTCCCCTAAGTCGGTTCTGCCCGTGGGATCATATAAAAACTATTTTCTAGTGAGAAAAGTATGAAATCAGTTACATATTGTAGTTGCTTTTAGTTCGTTTTTCTGAATGTATGGTCAGACATATGCCTACCTGACTGTAAACGTTCTACTCATTTAGTTAACATCAAAATTTAGTTTTATTCATTAAAATTGCTGTTACCACATCAAAAACCACTTTATAAACTTAATTAAAAATTAATAATTGAAGGAAAATTAAATGTATTTTTGTCACATGATTCAGTATATAATGACTTTATTATATGTAGCACAATGTGATTCTTTGAATGTTTAATATTTGCTTACGAACACACAGTGGCATCTTTTTTCCTATTCTTTTGCAGAAAAAGCTAGTTGGTTTTAATTTAAATGAATTCTTTGATTAATATATAATTCAATATTTATGTTTTTTTTTAAAAATAAAGTTGAGAGATAAGAATTAAAAGACGAGAAGATGAGAGATTGTTTACCTGCTGCTCTCAACGATATTTTATAATCACGCTCAATATTAGGAAAACCAGACGAAACATGGACACAACTATTTGACTCCGTCTCTAGCGGCCCCTCGGTGGCCGAGAGGTGGAAGCGACGAGCCTCACATCGAGAAGGTTCTTGGTTCTGTCCTTGTCCTAGCCATACTATAGACGTATTTGTGCTGGTAGAAAAAAATCCTCTAAAATTCACCGGGGTGCCCGAGTGCACTGCGATATACGTGCTCGTTAAATCTGTGGAGTCGAAAGTCCCAAAGGCGTTAGCGTACGATGTCGCTCGAAGTTCCGTTGGGTGCCCGCTCAGGTGTCGACTTCGTCACTTGACCAGGCTTCTAAATTACGAAGCGTTATTGGCTGTGTTAAAGCTCCTTAAAGGAGGCTAGAAATAGGCAGTTGGAATCGATTACATTACCCATTACCCGTCTCTAGCTTTAACACTAAAGCAATTTTTTTATGATAACCCTCCGAACTTCAAATAAATTAAGCAAATAATACATAATAATAATAATGGAATTTTCTAAATAAAATCAAAGAAACTAGTCAATTTCTGTTCTTAAAAGTTTAAAATTGTAACTAAATGCATAAATCTTGTGTGGAAGCCGTTCTACGTGACAGTTACTGCTAACGGCCTATTTGTATTTTAATAAAAATGTCGGTAAGTATTAAAATAATAGGGAAGTGGGCTGTTTTTAGTTCTTTTAGAATTTCTTGTTTAACCTCTGGACTTCTTCCGGCCTTGAGGGGCAACAGAAATGCGGAATTAATTTTTTAGCCACTGTTGATAAATCAATTCCACGTATAAATAGAGAACTCCGATTGCTATTTTATGGATAAAAACCTCAAATTCCACTAAATTGTCGAGCCCTTCAGCAATTGAAAAAAAAACAAACGAAACTTTGAAAACTACTAGCAAAACATATTTTTAAGGGGACGCGGCACCGTAAAAATTTAATTCAGTATTTTTATCGCTAGCATTCAAATTACACTTTTTTTTTAAAAAAAAAAAAGAACTTACATTCAATAAACATATGAAAAAATATTAATATTAAAAAGTAAGTTTTTCAAAAAAAATAATAACAATAATAATAAAAATTTTAACGTATTTTCAAAATTCTACCCCTCCTACAATTTAAAGAATTTTTTAATGGAATTGCTTTCAAAATGTTTCCACAACGCCTATTAATAACATTTTCCATGGATAGTGAGCTGTCAGTTAAACAAAAATAGTTATGTAGCTTTATGTATAAAAATGCCCCCTCTCACAGCATTTGAGCTTGTCTAAATATTTTCTGAGCAGCCCTAAATTTTGGGTCATATGTCATCTTAAATGGATACTGCAGTAAAACAGACATTAAGTTTGCATTTTACAAATGTTCTACGAGAAAAAGGGTAAATAGTTCTCATTTTTGAGTGCGAGAATCGAATACAAAAAGGTATTTCACATTCAATAAACACATTTATTTGTTATTTCAGGACATAAATTTATTATTTTTATTAGTTTAGCTTCAGTTAGAGTGTAATTTTAATTATTTTTCCTTCGATTTTGACGTAACATCGTGCACGGATATCAGTGTCAAAGGAGCAGCCAATCAGAGCCGGTGAAATTTCGGCGCCAGCTGCGTTATTTACGCAGTTTCCTCCGCGTAGTACATTTCTCTGCTGCAAACTTAAGGTAGTTTGAAAAATCAAAAAAATATATGTTTATATAAAATAAAGATGTTACAAGATTTTGCTCTGGCGTGAAAAGATTAACACGTGGGTATGAATCTCGTAGAAAATGGGGTAGGGGAGGGGGCGCAAGAAAAAACTGCATGGGCTCAGCCCAGTCGACGCCCCCGCACAAGAGGCGAGTTTACACACGACATAAAGTCGGGCGCCACCCCCCTATAATAATCACACGACCTCCTTTTTGAGAAAGTTTTCCGCCATGAAAAATCGTCTGCTTAAATGCTCGCCAGAAACGTCGCCAAGGGGTCGGGGGACAGCGTTATGACATCGTGACGTCATGATTTGAATGTAGCATTTCATTTCTTTCGAGTTTTATATTTTCTTTCTGCTGTCGTTGTTATTGTTCTCGTTTTGTTTGGCATCTTCTTATTGCCGAGGGATGTTTGTTGGATAAGTGGGTTTTTAATATTTGTTACCTGTTTATTTTTTTTTCAACTGAAGGAAAACAAAGTTCTAAAATTGGGATTTTTTTTTATCATGGTATCGTTGGTTTTTTTTTTAAATATTACATCATGTATTTCCATGGAAGGATTACATTTTTGTAATATCTTTTACAAAAGTACTTTTCGTACATGCTTTTTCATTTCCATTTTAACATTGTCGCATATAAAAAAAAACATAAAATTATAAACATTCTTAACTTTGGCATGAAATAAACCACTAATAAAAAAAACCTTCCTTGGGCTTAAAAATAAATTAATTAAGCATCAAACTTTAAACGATGTGTCAAAATAAAAATATTTTTTAATTTTATTCGCATTTAGACGAGGCATATTGTCAAATGTACGTTGTTTGCTTTTTTTTTTGTAGTTATAAGCAGATGTCTTCAAATATGAAGTCTTGTTATCTCTGGTACCATGACGTTTAAAATCTAATATAATTTGTTACTACCAGTTGATTTAGGATAATTTCACTCATAGTGAAACAGTCACTTTTTTTCAAATAACAGTTTTGAAGTTTAAACCAAGAATAAGCGTTCTCAAAAAGAACCTAAGAAACAAACTTTTATTCTATTCTTCACTTTGATAGGTTCTGTGACAAATGAAGGGTTTGCGGTTGGACAAGGCTTTTTTATTCATACATCTGAAAGACTGTTGCCCAAAAATTGAATTTAGTTTCCAATTTCAAATTCCATATCTTTAAAAAAAAATATTGTTATAGATAGGAAGCTAACTATTAAATGGACAATTGCTAATAAAATTAATTATATCTGTGAGACACGAAATAAAATGACAATAGTAACGAATCAAAAACGGAAAAGGTTTTTAATTTGCCCTTATATTTATAGATATGCATTGTTTCATTACTAATTAAAGTTTTTTTTTCAAAAGCATAGTATAATAAATGAATAAATGATATTAAAATAAAATATGTCTGTGGTATTCGACAAAAATGACAATAGTTGCGAATCAAAAAAGAGAAACTTTCTTTATTTTTTCCTTATTTTTATAGGTATGCATTGTTTTATTACTAATAAAGTTTATAGTTTAAAAATGGAAATTTGCTGCTAAGTTAAAAAGCGCTGATAGATTATTTGTGTCTAAGAATAACCCCTTTTTTTTGTAGGAGAAAAAAGACAACAATTTAACAAAAAAAAACCTAATATGTATCATCTAAAATCACCTGTTGCAATGAAATTTTCCCTCAGTTCTTTTTAATGCAATGGAAATCAAATTAAAAAAAAAACAATCTTTAAAAATAACAGAAAACACAAATCGGCAAACAGAAGTCTATTATAGATAAAAATTCATTAATAGAAGTTTTATTATCGACATTATAATTTTTATGTTTCGAAACCAGGAATTGCCTAGATGAATATCAAAATTATCAAGTTATTTATGTTCAAGAGTAATAAAAAATTGTAACAACATTTATTAAATAGAAACGGAATGAAACCTTATAGAAGATGCGAACTTAATAGAAAATGTTTAATATGTTGTTATTTTTAAAGTTAATTAGCTGAGTATTTTTTACGTAACATTAATAATTAAAAAAGAGTTACAATGTATCCTAAAATTTCATGAGAAAAAAAAAGCAAAGAATGATATATTTTAAGAAAATGCATACTTATTTAATGGTTTCTTCTTTTCAGCATCTACCTACGCGGTAAGAAATTTCTCAACAAATATATTTTTAAGCTACATGTTTATAAGAACTTGGGTAAGTTTTTTCGCTCACAAATATTGATTGACTTCGAACTCTATGTCTTCGACCAAATCAAAACAACAAAATTTTTCGTAAAACCAAGTTTCATTTTAAATTGAGATTCGGAAAATCAGAGAATCTTGTTTCATCAAAATATGTTTGAGGAAAACATTGACTTAAAAGTCTAGGTTGTAATAATAAATCGAAGGACGAAGGTGTTTACGTCAAAACAAGTCCATCCAACCAATAAAACAACAAATGTAAAGTTGTTTACGTACGAAGACATACTCTATTCCAGGTAAAACAAGTTTCACAGGTTAGAATGTCATCATTAAATCGTAGAATTCTTTAGATTCAAAGAATTCGTAGAAGAAATCGTAGAATTCTTTAGATTCAAAGAATTCGTAGAAGAAATCGTAGAATTCTTTAGATTCAAAGAATTTTCAGAACTGAAGTGTTCAGTCGGTCAAAGAAAAATAGGAACGATTTTAAATCATATTTTGATTATTAAAAATTAAAATATTTCATATTCAAAGAATCTAAAAATTTTAATAATTCGTCAATTATGACCAATTACGGCAAACTCAGCTAATTGTGCATCGTAATTTAGAGCCCTGACCAAGATACGAGTTTCTTTTTTTAAATAGAGTTTCAAGCATTGAAAAATAGTACCTGTGGTTCATGTTAATCTCTTCTCAGCAGAGTTCCACATTCATTGTACAATTCATTTCACAACTATACCTTTTAACGGTTCCCCACTTTTTACAGTTATTTTTAAATGCTAACTTTTTTTTATCATAAACGAAGTAGTAGTCAGTAGTTTATTCATGTACAAGTTACTGCCAGTAGTTAACATATCAGTACACTCTTAAAACAAACACTCCTAATTTAACTCAGTCTGAGTGGATTTCACTCCTCCAAACTGGAAAATGCACTTCTCCTTTTGGAGTGGATCCTTTGTGTGTTAAACCTCCGACAGGATCACTCCAAACGAGTGATTTTAACTCAGTCTGAGAAAATATGCATGCCTTTAGGGTGTCGAAAATGCACTTCTCCAACTGGAGTGGATTTCACTCTTTTGTTTTAAGAGTGTAGTTTATTTATATAAAAATTACCTATCACGATGGTCCGGCACGATTGTAGAGGTCTCACAAAAAAAGTTTATTAGCTTTGAATTTATAAAACATTTTCCATTAATTTTCCATAAAAAATGGGCTTTCAATTAAAAAAAGGCTTACAGCTTTTATGTCTTTATACACTCTTAAAACGAACGAGCGATTTCAACTCAGTCTGAGTAATTTTCACTCCTCCAGTCTGGAAAATGCACTTCTCCTCTTGGAGTGGATCCTTTGCGTGTTAAACCTCCGACAGGATCACTCCAAACGCGAGTGATTTTAACTCAGTCTGATTTAATATTAACTCCTTTCCAATGTCGAAAATGCACTTCTCCTACTGGAGTGGACTTCACTCGTTTGTTTTAAGAGTGTAGAACCAAATAAATGCTTAAATTTACATACCGCTTAGCAACTATCAATTGTTCATTTTTCCATAAATATATTATTTTGAAAAGCAGTTTATATAGCAAAATTATATGTAGCTTCTCTCCAAAGTGCTAGGTTGAAAGAAAATTTTTACTTACTAATGATTTTTCATTCTATTTCAAATATCTATTTTAAATTTAGTAATGGTTTATTAATTCTCTAAGGCAAAATGAATAGATAAATGATTGCCCCATGCTTTTAATTTAAAATTTAGTCAAATTAATTTTTATTCAATTTTAACTTATGTTTGTAGTTGGAAAACCTGACAGTCAGTTGCGGGTATATACGTCTGTATAATTAAATGGTTTTTTGAAAAAATATTTACATTGAATAATGATGTAAAACAAGTTTAATATCTTACGATAATACTTTTATTAACAACAATTAAAAAAGTGTTTAAAGAGCAAGGCTTATTTGTTAAAAAAATAATAATAGTTAGAAACTCTTGCAAAAAAAAAACCTTCTTTACGTGACGAATATCTTTTTAACCATAGATTTAGACGATGATTCGTTGAAGCATAAATAAATGGGACAAATGAGTTAATAGAATACTAGTAAGTAAGGAACATGCAAAACACACACATGAAATATTACATTTAAAGTAAAATTCATAAAATTAGTGATAGTGATTCCTGATGAATTTTAACTCTTCGAATCAACATGAAAAAGGCAATGACAACACAAAAAATATATCCGAACTTCGTAAACACCAGTGAAAGTCATTTATATCTAAAGCATCAATATTAGAAAAAGAAATCTGTTCCTTTTATAAATCACTCGCGGTTAACGGTTGGATGAGATATGATCAAAGAATCTTATTTAACTAAGTTTATCATCTCGCTAAACGCCCAATGAGTTGATAAATTATTCCGGGGAAAATCCATCATCAGGAAACCTCGGAGTCTTTGATGTTTTGGGGATGGTTGGTTGGTAGTCATGTTTGGTTTTCAGCGCCACTGATTAGAAAATAGTATATATTTTTGATGTAGTTTATATAATAGTATACAATGTGGTTATAAAATAACGCTCGCTATTCGGAGTGGTCTGTAGCTTTAATGAATAATCCAAATGCAACAAAATTTGATACACTTACTAATCAAGAAAGAGTGGGGGGGGGGGGGAGAAAGGAATCATAAAGAAGGTAGAATCATAAAAAATAATCATAAAAAAGCATAGTCAAAACCCAAACTCGTCTAACCAGTGCTCTAAATTACGAGGCGAAGTCAATTAATGTTAATTACGGCCAACACAGCTAATTACGCCTCATAATTTAGAACCCTGGTCAAGAGGCGAGTTTCTTTTTTCGCAAAAGAGTGGAATCGCAAAAAAGAAACTCTACTTTGACCAAGGTTCTAAATTACGAGGCATAGCCAATTATGGCTTATTACGGCCAACACATCCAATTACGCCTCGTAATTTAGAACCCTAGTCAAGACACGAGTGTGTTTTTTATGATTCCATTCCTTCACCCCCTTCTTGAATAGTAAGTGTCTCAAAGTTTGTTGCATTCGGATTATTCATCAAAGCTACAGACCACTCCGAATAGCGAGCGTTATTTTATAACCACCCTGTATTATCTATACTGCTACAGATAAACCGCAGTATCTAGTCTAATGACTTGGACCATTGTGGTACGAACTCAATAACTTTAACCTAGAAGAAGCCTTATTATTTCCATGAAATTCATTGCAGTAGTTATTGCAGCTTACCTGCCTACGGCAGTATAGCGAAATGAAATTAAAATATTAATTCAAATTTGAAGAGAGAATATTTGATAGAAAATTGAAATTATATATTTGCCACAATAAATATAATTATCCAATGTTTGTGTTACACTAAACCTCCAATCTTCTTTAAAAGAAATTATTTTCGGTTGCGTCTAAATAAAAACATTGCATTGGGCACAAAGTAAATAGTTATTTGAATTAGATTGTTAAAATATTGAGTATTTTGGACACTTACTGCTTAATAGTAATAAGCCCAAACTTTAAACTGTTTATTCTAGATAAGTATTTTCGTGTAAAATATTTAAGAAGTAATACAAATAAACTATTTGTTTAGTTATATAAAAAAAACATTTTTTAACAGTTATGCAAACAAAATGTGTTTGCAAATAAAGTATTTTCAACTATTCTTGTCGAGAACCTAAATTTGGGTAATAAAAATAAAATGGTCTCCGAATTTGCTTGAGTTTCAAAATAAAGTCCTTTAAATTCTGGTCACAAACAACTCAAAACCTCACTTTATTTTGTTACTTTTTGAAAGTTAAAACATTTAAACGTTAAATTTTTTTTTTAAATTTTTGTTAAAATGTGTTTAAATAGTATCATAATGACCTTTGTCATGATTTATTACAATTTTACACTACAATATGGATAAAAAAATTCTTTTAAAAAACATTAATTTAACTATAAAATTGTATCAAAGGATAATAGTTTGTACAATTATAGAAAATGAACAAAAAATTGCTAATTAAAGGTTTTCTCTGTTATACTTTTAAGATGAGGCTTATACTTTTAAACGTTGAGTCAACTCCCTTGTGAAATAATTAAACGGAATGAGGTGTTTTGTGTGTAAAAGAACCAACTGCATGATTTGGCATCCCAGAAAATGATTTCATTTTTCACGATAACATACTGTAAAAAGTCCTTTAATTTTCCAGCGCTTGGTGAATGCGCACTGGATGATACTAAAAGTGCTACTGCACTGCAAAATAAATTTAGCAACTTTACTCGGATATTTAGCTAAATTCGTACTAGTGATATTGCTGGAATATATCAGTAAGTTTTCTTATTCATTTGGAAACAATTCCACAAAAATCCAGTAATTTTCTTAGAAATTTCAAAAACAAAAATCCATTTTGTTTCAGAAAGGGGATGGCTCAACTATTTTCATTTTGAAACAATCCCACAAAAATCCAGTAATTTTCTTAGAAATTTCAACAACAAAAATCCATTTTGTTTCAGAAAGGGGATGGCTCAACTATTTTCCGTCAATAAATGTTGTTATTTGTCTTTGCGTTTTATTCCCTTCTTTGTGACTGTTAATATTCTTTCTGCTTCTGTCCCACTTGACGAAAGCTTATAAGCGGTTCTCTGAACAAGCACACAAGCTGGATATATATGTACCATACCATACCATCATGTTAAAATGCCCAAAAGTTGTATCATATTAAATGTCCTTGAAAAAGTAAGGAATGGTTTCGATATATAAGAGTAAAAACATAAATAATAATTCATATTGAAAATAATAATTATCGATAAGCATTAATTTTTTTTCAGTGTATCTACCTCTTCTATGAACTTATACATGATACTAAGTTCATTTCCTTTATTCATAATCTGTCTATGCCTGTAAACATGTTTGCTTTGCTAGCTACGATTGAATTACTCTTATATTTTATGTTTTAATTCCAAAAATATGATATTCAGGCAATTCTTTAATTTATGAGAACACCAGTTTTCTGTAAAACTTAGAGTGGAACACAGCGATATAAAAAGTTTGGTTTGGTTTGGTTTGAATTATCGTCGCACTAGAGCTACATGAGGACTACACTCTTAAAACAAAAAAGTGAAATCCACTCCAGTTGGAGAAGTGCATTTTCGACACCGTAAAGGCATGCATATTTACTCAGACTGAGTTAAAATCACTCGTTTGGAGTGATCCTGTCGGAGGTTTAACACACAAAGGATCCACTCCAAAAGGAGAAGTGCATTTTCCAGTCAGGAGGAGTGAAATCCACTCAGACCGAGTTAAATTAGGAGTGTTTGTTTTAAGAGTGTATTCGATATAAAAAGCAATCGCGAAATGGGAGGTATAAAAGGAATGTATTCTTATAGTGTTTTCTGCATGTTTCGAAGGGTGCTAATTCTAAAAAGGTGGTTTTTGAGGTTTTGTCCGTCTATCAGACTGTCTGACATTCCGTCAGTCTGAAACTTTTCTACAAAGTTGAACTAAACAAGACATCGACTTCAAATTTGGTTTGCGAGTTTCTAGAACCAGTCGAACGACACCCCGATTGCTATTAATGTTTCTCGCAATTGTACACTCTTTAAACGAACGAGCGATTTTAACTCAGTCTGATTAATTTTCACTCCTCCAGTCCGGAAAATGCACTTCTCCTTTTGGAGTGAATCCTTTGTGTGTTAAACCTCCGACAGGATCACTCCAAACGAGTGATTTTAACTCAGTCTGAGTTAATATTCGCTCCTTTCCAGTGTCGAAAATGCACTTCTCCTACTAGAGTGGATTTCACTCTTTTGTTTTAAGAGTGTACAAATTTCATAAAATATGACAAATTTTTTTCCACTCAATCACACCAAAACTTTTTTTTCTGTCCAGGCTCGTTAACCCAATTTACATATCACCGTTTTTTTTTTTTACATATCAAATCTTCAAGAACATTTCTCTAACTTCCAAAACCAATCCAAAAGCAGGGGGAAGAGAGATAGAGGAGGATGCTAAAATAGAGGATGATGAAAATAGAGGAGGGATGGGGAGGCTCAAGAGCAGAGAGGCTCCCCCCAGTCCAGACGATAAGTCTCGGACTACAGGACGCCGGAATGGCCTGGCACCACTGACTCGGGGTTGTCGGCGTTTTGGCAAGGTTGATATGACACGGGTGTAACTGGAATTTTTGTCATAATAAGTCGGGGTTGTATGGTATGGTATGGTATGGTATGATACATATATATTCCAGCTTGTGTGCTTGTTCAGAGAACCGCTTATAAGCTTTCGTCAAGTGGGACAGACACAGAAAGAATTTTTTACAGACACAAAGAAATGAATAACACATAGACAAATAACAACATTTATTGACTGTCACAAACATCCATGCCTGACCGGGATTCGGGGTTGTCTCGGTAATGATTTTTGTCATAATAAGTAAGTGGCCTAGTGGTTAAGGCATACACTTTTAAAACAAAAGAGCATCATCCACTCCAGTTGGAGAAGTGCATTTTCAACACCGTAAAGGTATGCATATTTACTCAGACTGAGTTAAAATCACTCGTTTGGAGTGATCCTGTCGGAGGTTTAACACACAAAGGATCCACTCCAAAAAGGAGAAGTGCATTTTCCAGTCTGGAGGAGTGAAATCCACTCAGACTGAGTTAAATTAGGAGTGTTTGTTTTAAGAGTGTACGCCTCAGGATTCAGCCTTCTCAGGAGTGCGGGGGGTTCAAATCCCACCATCTGCCAGTCATCCTATAAATCCGGATTTCTGTACTGGGAAAGAGTAGAAAATCCAACTCGTGACGGATGGGCCCGAGTACACTGGGACAGACGTGCTCGTTAAATCTGTGGAGTCCAAAGTCCCGATGGCGTCAGCGTACGAGGTCGCTCGAAGTTCCATTGGGTGCCCGCTCAGGTGTCGTCCTCGTCACTTGATCAGGGTTCTAAATTACGAGGCGTTATTGGCTGTGTTAAACTTCCTAATGGAGGCTAGAAATAGGCTGCCGGAAACGATTACACTACCACTACTATTACAATAAGTAATAACTGAAATTGCCGCCCCGGTGGCTAAATCGTAAGGACTCTAGCCTTTGGAGCTGTTGGGGTCGGGTTCGAATTCCGGTCAGGCATGGATGTTTGTGACCGTCAATAAATGTTGTTATTTGTCTATGTGTTATTCATTTCTTTGTGACTGTAAACATTCTTTCTGTGTCTGTCCCACTTGACGAAAGCTTGTAAGCGGTTCTCTGAACAAGCACACAAGCTGGAATATATATGTACCATACCATACCAACTGTAATTTTTTGTAATAGCCCAGGGTTGACCACTTACGCAACAGGCATTTTTATTATATGTCAGGATCGTCTCGGTACTGTTTTTAAAATCTCCAAAATCTGACCAATTGTTGTTTGCTTTACAATAATGGTTAGGTCAGTTTGAATTATTGTCGCGCTAGAGTTACACAATTAATATCGTGCTTTACAATGAAGAATAATTGTCATTTTTGTAGTAATGATCCAGGGTTGACTCGCATGTAACTTTCATTTTTTTTCACAGGTCAAGGTCGTTGGTATTGCTTTTATTACCAATTTTTGTAAGGAACAACTATTTGTCATAGTCACCCAGGGTTGTCAGTGACGTTTTCGAAAAACACAACTTTAATATACTGCAATATCATTGCGTCCTCCTATACCCTTTTCAAACTGACACAGAAAGTTTTGCTGGATTCCAGACCAACATTACCAACACATTGATCACATGGCCCACTTACCAACACATGGCACACTTGAACACGAAATTCACCAATTATTTTTACTAAGTAATATTTTAATAAAAAGTTGTACACAACTTTAATTAATGTAATATCATTGTCCTACACCGTTTTCAAACTGATACAGAAAGTTATGCCTCATGCCATATCAACTCTACCAACCAGGGTGTTCCGACCATGTCACACTTGATTACTGTATTTACCATTTATTTTTGCTAAGAAGTATTTTAATAAAAAATTATACACAACTCTAATATACTGTTATATCATTCTTCAACACCTTTTTCAAACTGACACAGAAAGTTTTGCCGGATGCCATATAAACTTTACCAAACAGGGTGTACCGACCCTGTCACACACTAGTTCTCTATATTTACCAATTATTTTTACTAAGAAATATTTAAATAAAAAGTTATACACAACCTTAATATACTGTAATATCAAAACAGTTAATTGTCCTACACCCTTTTCAAACTGGCACAGAAAGTTATGCCGGATGCCAGATCAACGTTACCAACCAGGGTGTACCGACTCTGTCACACTTTATCACTATATTTTGCCAATTATTTTTGCTAAGTAATGTTTTAATAAAAAGTTATACACAACTCTAATATACTGTAATATCATTGTCCTACACCCATTTCAAACTGACACAGAAAGTTATGCTGGGTCAACTTTCCGACTTTATGCATTTTATTTAGATGGTACTCGACCATAATAACCCGGCGATCGGTCAAATGTTGTTGTTCCAGATTTAAAGATAGATGGATGTTTTGCAATGATGGATTAGTCTTTAAATGTTTTGCATTTTTATTTGGTTGTAAAACTATTTTCGAGAATGCATAGCAAGGATTCGAACTCGTAGAGTAGGAATTGAGTAATGTGATTTAAGTAGACTAAGGAGATTATTGAAATGGTATTTTGCATGCTGTAATAAAGCATTGAACTTGTTTTGAGCCGCCTCGGTGGCTGAATGGTTAGCGTACTAGCCTTTGGAGCTGCTGAGGTCGGGTTCGAGTCCCGGTCAGGTATGGATGTTTGTGACTGTCAATAAATGTTGTTATTTGTCTATGTGTTATTCATTTCTTCGTGGCTGTAAAATTTCTTTCTGTGTCTGTCCCACTTGACGAAAGCTTATAAGCGGTTCTCTGAACAAGCACACAAGCTGGAATATATATGTATCATACCATACCATACCATACCATACTTGTTTTGAAAAATAATTGAATAAATAAACTATTTTAGCAATGTCGTGGTAGTTACAATTCAATCCACGGATATTTAATAGTGTTATTAAATAAAACTGCTATTCAGAAAAATGCGAAGCGAAACAGGAAAACGCATTGGCAAAGAAACAGCGATTAAGTATTAAGGCTAATATAGTTTTATTGTTCAAAAATTGACAAATTTCAAAAGACTTAGGTCCTGCTTCACCAAAATAGTACAACCTAACTGAAATGAAAAACAATCAGATGACCGTATGAAAAATATGTTTTTTTTTTTTTTTTTAGAATGATCGAAGTTTTAACAAAACCCAGCCACCCCTTTCCGTATGCCATTTCGCCTACCATAGCGCGAATGTTTTTGCTTTAAGTTAGGGTTAGTGCACTATTTTGTTAAATACCTCCAGTCCTATGAAACAAGTCACTCTTTACAAAATAAAAACCTACACACCTTGCCACCCTAAGTTGGGTAAATATAAATATGCTATGGGGGCTGGGGAGCCCAGTCGGTTAAGCACTCGCTTAGCATGCGGAAGGTCCCAGGTTCGGGTCCGGGGCATCGCCAAAATAGCTGCCGACCTATAAACGGCCCGTGCAGCCAAAAATGTCCGACGAATAATACCCCGTGTAAGGGAGTGCACGTTAAATATCCTTCAAAGTCCTAACGCTGCGTACGATGTCGCCCTTAACGGTTGCGTTGGGTGCCTATTCAGGTGTTGGCTCGTCACCTGATTGTGGTTCTAAAATACGACGCCCGTCGCCAATAGCCCTCGTGTAGCTCTAGTGCGACGATAATTCAAACCAAAACCAATAAATATGCTATGGAGAAGATCCTGTCGTTGATGTAAAGTGTTCCATAAATTATTTGTGAATCCATCCAGAAAACATGTTTAAATTTTAATTTTCTTTAAGGTCTAACAGATTCGAATATTATTTGAGAAAATTTCGCAATTTTATCTGAATGAAAAGTGTATTTTGAATAAATTGTATTGGATAATTTTGTATGTAAATGTTACTTTACAATAGTTTCTAACTAACGGACCAGTCGCGCTTTTTCCCCTACCTTTTTTACAATTTGATTTTTACCCAAGTTAGTTTGGCATGGAGTGTAATTGCGCTAAGAATCAACGCTGCTTCTCATATGTGTCTTCGTACATCATGGGCAAAGGATTAAATATTCTCTTAATGTTGTTATTTTGAAGATTTTTGCTTGATGATCAATGGAATAATGGAGTTATTGAGCAACAGTTAATGTAGCAAGACCGAAAATAGGCAACTATAATGCGCATTGGCTTAACCACAACACCTCTTTGTCTATACGGACATTTTTAACTGATCCAACCACAACAAGATCTACACTCTCAGAAATAACACTCTCATTTTTGACGATTCATGAATGCTCAAGCCTCATTTCGTTAATTTTGAGGATTGTTTCGTCAAACTATCACGTGAATTTTGAGTAAACGCAAATCCTCACTTTTACGATCGTGCTTTGACGATTCTGTATCTTGATTTTGAGGAAACTGAATCTCATTGTTGTACTCAAATGCTCAAAAATGACGAAAAATTTCTTTAGATTAGACGACATTCAAATCCTCAAAAATGACGATTCAAATTTCCTCACTTTAAAGGAAACGAAAACTCGGAGCAATTGCCAGTAACGGAATCGTCAAAATTAAGGAAAATTTCGTCGTTTTTGAGCATTCATTTTTTAGAGTGTAATGGCAATTACAATGCTTATTTAATATTTATGGGCTATGTATTACTTGACAAACTTTTATCTATCAAATTAGAATATTTTATTTAAAAAACTATTTCAAAAAGGATGTAGCATGTGCGTTGTACATCATTATATTTTTAGCCGCTATCTATTTTGTCAAATCATTACTTATATATTTTTATAAACAGGTATATCCATATACTTTCACAAATAACAAATAAAACAAAAAAAAACTTGTTTGCGAAATTTTTGTTCCTTATCAAAAATTGAAATCATTTGTGCTTCGGGATTACCAAAATTAAGTCTGTTTTCTAATGCAAAATAATAATTAAAATTTCGTAAACTATTAGCATATCTTACGGCTTAACGTCAAAATCGCATGAATTTAATCCTTTTGAAATAATGTTTAGAAGACGCTGAGCAAACGATTCATGAAATGAATATTGAAGTTTTAAAGTTATACTAATTAAATAATAACATTTGCTTAATTGTCATTGTTAATATTAAATGTTGCATACGTTCTTTTTTCGATAAATATATTCCTTTTGGAATGTATTTTTATTATTTTAAATGATCAAAAAAATAATTATTTAAACTTTGGTAATACGGAGTTCCAAACTTTATTGCTTCTAAAGAACATTAAACAAATCCCTCAGTACAAATCAATTTACGAATTTTACATTTTAAACAACTTTTACTTTCAATTGCCTAATATAATTGCTGAATTTCAAACAAATAATAATGCATAGTTAGTACAAATAATTGTCTTTGGGACGCATATGTATTCCGAAATGAAGTTTAATATCTGCTCCTTAATATTTCGGATAAATATACTTAAGTTTTAAAAAATATATTTTGGTACTTTAAATTAATACTATTATTGTTTTACATATTTTTGGAAGCAGTATAAGTTTGCAGTTTTTTTTGTCAATCATGAACTGGTTTAATAATCCGCCTCCTCTCGTTGTGTTGGAACAACACAAATTTTATTTCCGTATGTTATCAACAATCAGCACTGTTACCAACAATTAGCATTGTTATCAACAATTAGCATTGCTATCAACAATTAGCATTATTATCAACAATTAGCATTGTTATTATCAATTAGCCCTGTTATCAGCAATTACCATTGTTATCAATAATTATAGTTGCATCAGTTATCATAGTTGTTATCAACAATAAGCACTGTTATCAACAATTAGCATTGCTATCAACTATTAGCATTGCTATCAACAATTAGCATTGTTATCAACAATTAGCATTGTTATCAACAATTAGCATTGTTATCAACAATTAGCATTGTTATCAACAATTAGCATTGTTATCAACAATTAGCATTGTTATCAATATTTATAGTTGTTATCATCAATTAGCATTGCTATCAACAATTAGCATTATTATCAATATTTATAGTTGTTATCATCAATTAGCATTGTTATCAATAATTGAAGTTGTTATCAACAATTAGTATTGCAACAAAACAATATTATATTGTTATTTTAAATACAATACTTGTGTTCCACTGTTGGAAGTTGCAAGTTTCATCTGAGTGTACTAGAACAGTCACAAGATAGCTTTTGGGACAAATTAATTCCCATTTCACTCTTTGTTTTCTTGGCGGGGACGCAACAAAAAGTTGGATGCGGTTACATAAAAAAAATCTATCTGTCAGTCTGGAAAAAGAACCCAAGTTCCCGGACCATGTTCCCGGGGGTAGTTTTCCTTCGGTAATTTGGAATTACCAGCGTGTAAGGAAATCCGGAGCGAAAGATAATCTCAATCACTTGAAGGAGGAACAAAAACGGGATAATAAAAAAATATATCTCACCAAGGAGAAAGTAATAAGAATTTGACAATGGATGTGATAGAGTTCTTCTATTCAGGTAAAGTTGATCTTTATTTATGTCAAGCTTTAGATGTTTTCCGCCATGCGAGTTCACTTTCGATGCAGGTAAAGTTGACTGTAAACAAGGAATGCGCTACAAGAATATAAAATAATATAGCAGTCTTTTTTACCTGGTATTTTCATTCAAATTTACTATATGGTACTAGATCTTAAAGGCTAATTTTCATGCATAAGTAGGGGAAGGTGCTGTACCTCTGACCATATTAGAATTAAAGAAAAAGAATTAAATTATTAGAATTTTGTTAACATTAACTATCCAGTTCTTAATTAACTTTCCACTTTGTAAATATATTCCCTAAATTTTAAATGAGATTTAAACTGGTCAAGGGTACAATAAAACACTCCATGGTCAAAGGTACAACACTATGTTGTTCCTTTGACCACAGTTTCATTATTTTTTTTAATGAAATAAAACATAATAATTAAATTGAAACTAAAAACTTGAAAACATTTTAAAGGTTTATAAAAACCCGATACGGATTGGAATAAAATAAGAAAATTGAAGTTAGCTTTAATATTCAGGTTTTTAAAAAAATAAAATGTGTGAAGTGGATAAAGGAACAACACCTTCCCCTACCTTTTCTGTCGTGTAAAGTCATGTGTGTACTAAGTGATTACCACTACATTGGCCACTAAGTGATTAACACTAATTATTGGAAAAATTGAACTTTCCGCAATTGTGCTTAAATAATGTAACTTTATTTAATTTGATTTATTTTTTAATTAAAAAATGTTTTTTTTAAATTTTGACTTGCACTACAGTTTCATAGAATTAGCCTGTTAAAATAAAAAGGCACTGGATGAATGGCTATTCATCCATTTGCTTTCAAACTACTTAATTTTTTAATAATTATTCTTCAAAAAAAAATTTATTACATCGAAAACCTGTTAGTTAAAATTCTAAAAAGTCCGTTTTCTTTTTTATTGATAATTTTTTTTATTCGCCCACTGTACTTATCACAAAAACTAAAAATCCATAGCACTATTGGTTAAGATACTTGGTTTTAAGGATCAGAATTTATGCCTAGTGGTATTTTATGTCTAAATGCATTTAACTATACCTTAAGTTATGACTAAAATTGACACAATTGTTAATTAAAATAAAGAAGAATCATTCAATTTATTTTGTTTTTTTTTTATCTAACAAAATAAATGTTTGTTAAATTTTTCGAAATGGCTTAAGAAATAACTAACTAAAAGGAAAAAAAGCAAAAGAAACATGAAGGTCTGAAAGAACTTGATAGTCAAACGTTCATAACGATAAAAATATAACTTTTTAAACCAACTGAAATATGACAGCCTATCTTAAAAATGCAAATGGATAAACGCACGGAAAAGCGCAGTGGTATGGTATGGTTGGTACATATATATTCCAGCTTGTGTGCTTGTTCAGAGAACAGCTTATAAGCCTTCGACAAATGGGACAGGTACAGAAAGAATTTTTACCAGCACAAAAGACCCACAAAGAAATGATAACACAAACACATAGACAAATAAGAATATTTATTGACGGTCACAAACATCCATGCTTGACCGGGATTCGAACCCGACCCCAGCAGCTCCAAAGGCTAGCATCCTAACGATTGCGCCAGGCGGCAAAAAAGCGCAGCGACAGACCCACAAGAATTATTTGGAGAAAAAAATAGATATATGATGTTATACCTTTAATAAAATCGGTTAGAACTTAATTTGGAGGAGGAATACGGTCTGTCAGACAGAAATCTCCACGATAACAGTACCTTTTTTTAAATTAAAAAAAAAATCGCTACGAATTTAGAAAAAGGAAATAGATTAAAAAAAACAACGAGCATATTAATTGTTCTTCGTATAGTAACTGACATATCTATAATGCAATGCCATGCCACTAACTTTTAAAGCTTTTCAGTTTCAAGACGGAATGCAAATTTTCAAGGTATCAAAATATTTTTGAAATAGAGTGATTTAAATCAAGTTATCTCTTTCCACGAAATGTTTTGATGTCTTTTGGATACGTTTAATAAAAGGCTGATGATTATGTAAAGGTATTTATGAACTAAGCATTTCGGAAAATTCCATAGGCTGTGCTACAAATGTACTTCCCTATAAAGGATCTTATATCAAAATCACTGAAAGATTTTAAATGCCATTGTACTTGTTTACAATTGATTCAACGAAACTTGCGAAAACAACTTAAGTTTAAAAAAACTGTTTAAGTATATAAATAATAAACGAAACTTAATTTAAATATTAATATAGGGCTTTTATAAACTTAGCTTTTCGGAAAATTCTATAAGCTGTACTATTCACGTACTGCCCTGTAAAGGATCTTAAATCAGAATCAGTGAATGTTTTGAGTTTTCATTGTACTTCTTAGGAATTGTACCACCAAAAATTACGCAAGCCTTTGAAGTTTCAAAAGAAAACTGCCAATGCATATACAATAAACAAAATTTAATTTCAGAATCGGGGGTAGTCCAGGATGTTTATAAGCTTAGCTTTTCTGGAAATTTTATATGTTGGAATAATGAAAAGTCCACCTGCGTTAGGAGATCAAAAGTAGAGATCTATTTCTAATTATAGTTGTGATCATAGACGTGATACCAAAAAGGTGAACTATGGTCACTATATTGCAATGGTTTGGTATATTGCACATGTGGTAGCATAAATTACCCTAACTACTTGTAGTTTTCTTCAGATCCTAACGTTGAAAAACTGTTTTCGTTTTTGCTCTCTGTTCTAAATTATTTAATTTTTAATACCTGTTAGATATTAAGTATATTTTTAGCTATAATTGTTTGAAATTTTATTTGATGAATGTAAGTGGAGAAGAAAAACTTTCTTTTTGTCGCAGGATAAAATTTTGTTTTTAAAAATCGAGCTTTTCGAGCAGGACGAAAAAATGGGAATTGATTGGGAAATAATGGAACGAAAGAATGGGAAAGAATTTTCTTGATTTAAATAACAGGAATTTTTCCATAAGCGTTATTTTAACAACTAACTTTGAATGCATTTTTTATTAAATTTTCCTCTAAAGAAGTTTTGGTTAAAGAAAATTCAACATAAAATTGATTTCAAGTTCATTCTTTTGTCAGGAATTAAAAATTAACTCAGTGCGGATGTAAAGGCAATTGGACTGAAAAGTTTGCCAAAGTTATTACAATTGCTACAGATCATAAAAGAATTAACTAATAATATTAATTTTTTAAACGTTTGCGAAACACTTCAATTCATCAAATACCAAAGGTGCATAGCTACGATGTGAAATATTTTGCTTTTAGAAAATTAAGTTGGAATTTTGTAACTTAGAGTTTTCCTGACTTATTAAGTTGTATTGTTAAGAAATAAATACGCGTTTTTTGTTTAATAAATCGATTACCTTTATTTGGGAAACTGTTGTTTTATTTAAAGATTGGCGTCCGCTTTATTTATAGTGTAAATTACAATAATCTCACATATGTTTGATTTAAAAATTGCTAAAAAACGCTTCTGACACAAAATATGTTGCATGTTTTAATTATAGTTTTTCTGTTTACAAATTTTGCAAACGGCTTTAAAAAGATAAAAATTTGCGTTACGTAAAACATTTAAACAAAAAAACACCATCTGGCGTTAAATTGTACTATCTTTTTGCGAAATTCGTTGTGTTTCACTCTTGTGGAAACTTTTGGTAATCAAAGAGTTACACGTACAGCCACAAAACTATTTGTTACCTTTTCAAATTTTACATGCATTTTTTTTTAATTTTTAAAGCTTTAACTACAATGTAAAAATGTCTGTTTATTTTACAGGAAATGAAATATATCAGCTGGTGTTCTAAAAAATGCAAAAAAAAAAAATAAAATAAAGGAGGTATTCGGTTTATTTTACACGAACAATTTGTAATTTTAACGCAAAAGCTGTTTGTTAACAGACAAATTGCAATAAAAATATTAGATAAATTTTCTGTTAAAAAACTCTGAGATGTTAAAATAACAAAAAACAGGGTTTTTTTTTAACTTAAAATAGTTTATTTGTCAAGAGAAAAAAATGTCAAAAGAAAATTGCAGTATTTTTCTGTAAACATGTTCTCTTTTTTCTGTAAAATGAACGCATTTTTAATAGTGCATTAGTTTCAGTGATACTAATCGATACCTGAAAAAAATTCTGAAAAATAATTACCGATCACTCGACATTAATTTCTAACAATATTTTATTACTTCATTACATAGAAATATTTAATTATTTCCAATTTTTTGAGATAATAAACAATATATTATGACTTCGTTACATAAAAATATTTAATGATTTCCAAATCTCTGAGATAAACCTTTCATTAATTACATCTCCTTACCAGACCGTATGAGCTTGCAGCACAAGTGACCACTAATGGCTGCCCAACAACGACCTTGACTTTCCAGAATGAGCCAAGAACAAAGTCGCTTGACTCAGCACAATCGGCGTCCTAATTGGATTAGAAAGGTCTCCTTTGTCCGAGTCACGTAAGAAATGACTCGGAATGTGGTCGGACGAAAAGCATCTCCTGTGGGAGCTAGCACTGAAAAAAGCTATTTCTATGCTAATGGGGTTAATTAACGTCTCTATTATGGTGTAGTTGAGGATTTCAGCAAGGTTCAGTTTTAATGCGCGGCGCTTGCATATTGATAGCGTTAAGTCAATCGGAGCTTTCAAACATGGCCAAAAAGTATATCGTGTTTTAGTTTAGTAGTAATTCAAATAAAAAAAATTAATAATAATGATATCAACTTTAATATTAACTTTTAATATTAATATTAACTTTTATTATTAATATTAACTTTTAATATTAATATTAACTTTCAATATTAATATTAACTTTTAATATTAATATTAATTTTAATATTAATATTAACTTTTAATATTACTATTAACTTTTAATATTAATATTAACTTTTTTTATCACAATAAACAACAACAAATTGAAACAAACGAACGCCAAGGCGAAATGTGAAAAGAAATCCCGTATAGGCGAAATAGAAAAAATATTATATAACTTAAACAGACACACACACAAACAACACATAGAATCATTTCTATGATAATAAAATAACAAATAGGGCAACAACAAACTGCTTAACAAATTATCAGGAAAGCTTGGTAATAAGCTGCTTAATAAAAGAAAAAACTATTCTGAGCTAAAATAAAGATCTAAGTCTTTTTAATTTATAAATGGTCCTAAAATTATAACTAGATACAAATTATATTAAACAATAATTTTTCATATGATTTTTAGAACTCCTGATCAAATTGGAATTGTATCATTCCTAAATGATATTTATTTTAGACTAAATAAATAAACAATTAATATCTCTAAATTGAATCTTTAACAAATAAGCCAAATGTCTCACGTCTTCTCCCACCTCCTTTCTTGAACTCAAACTCAAACACTTCCAAACTCTGAGTGTGGGTGGACTCGAACTCAAATCCTTGATGACCGGAAAGTCAAAGTAATTATCGATCCCGATTCTCAAGAACTGGAATCGCCTTTAAACTCCTCCGAGTCAATATTTATCCAGGGACTTGGAAACGGGAGGTTTGGGTAAGTTAGATGATGCCAAGATGAAGCTCGATATTTGTTAGTTTAAATAAAGTTTAATAGACACTGCAACGGTTAAAGAACTATGTACTGCTGAAGGTCTACACTTCATGCCAACCTAAGTTGGGTAAATAAAAATATGCTATTCAGAAGATCCTTCCGCGGATGTAAAGAGTTCCATAAATAATTTGTGAATCCATCCAGAAAACATGTTTAAAACATTAATGTCGTTTAAGGTCTAACATATTTGAATATTATTTGAGAAAATTTGGCAATTTTATCGAAACAAAAAGTGTATTTTCGTTAAATTATATTCAGATTATTATGTATGCAACTATTACCTTACAAGAGTTTCCAACTAACGGACCAACCGCGCTTTTCCCTCTGCCTTTTTACTCTTTGTTTTTACCCAAGTTAGACTAGCACAAAGTATAAGTTTGATTGAAGAGGAAGAGTAGGTGTTAAATTGCGACATGTCTAGTTGTGTAATGCAGCGTTAACTACTTTAAATAATAGTTTGGATTTGGAGTTGGTATTAAATGATTCAAAAGCAGATGTGCTTTAACCTCAAAAATACCCCGACAAAAAGACAATCAAAATAATAGTTTAGGAAAATTTAAGAAAAAATAATTCTTCGTTAATAATAGAATTTTAATATAATTTTATAAATGGAATGTTTTTTTAAGAATCCGCCCCTTTAAGCATGCTGATGCTGAACCGTAATATTAAAAAGAAATCCTCTTTTTATAGTTCTCAGTTTCGCAGTTGCTTCACTGAAAAGTTTGTTCAAACACACAACATTTCCAAAATATCCCTATTTCAAGAAAGAAAATACCCAAAGATTTATGATAAAGAATACTTTATATTTTATCCGTCGATTTCATGAATCCTTCATAAGTTCATACTTTATAACTTAAATCCACAACTGCGGCACACACAAAGTATTTAGCCTGTCAATTAATGTATTAATTTACAATTAATTATGCTACTATTTTTATTTTTAAATCATAATTTTGTTGTTCTTCCATCCAATATATTGCCTACAAACTATAATTTTTATTCATAACAATTTATCATTATTATTACGTTGAATATGAAGAAACTCCTGATAATATTGGATTTGCTTTAAAGATAATGTAATTTTTTTTTCAGGCAGAAGTGAGAGATAAATAACACATATTTACAAGCAAACAAAAAAAAACATTTAACTCATTTAACTCAACTGCTGACAAATCAAAACACAAATGCCATTAAATAGGTTATTATAAAACTCAGGTATTCCGTGCCGTCTCCTCGGGAATATAAGTGTTTCAATACTTGTTAATAAAACTGACTACAATGCGATTACGTTTGAAACATCGATCGAAGATTAAATATACCACAAAATCTTACCTGGGAATCTATTCGCCTGCCTTCGTAAAGCCCTTTCTTACATCGCTTAGCATCGGGGTTCGATGGTTGGTTGGTTGGTATACAAATATCTTCAGACTTGTGTGCTTGCTCAGAGAGCCGCTTATAAACCTTCGTCAAGTAAGACAGTCACAACACACACACTCACACTCACATGCACACATATACGTGACAGATGCTGCCATCTATCGCGCGCCACCTCCACAATTTAGACATGACCCTGAAAGGGAGGGAAATAGTCTCCAGGAACCTGTAACCGTGGGAAACTACGCAATAACCTCCCACAGGACTTTCGGACCCAACAGATTTAACGAGCACTAACTCCGTATATACTCGGTGGGTTTTCAGCGACCATGACTCGATCGGGGGACCTTCCGATCCGTAGATCAAGACACTGACCGAAGGGCGCTTCACAGCCCATCTGGGTTCGATTCCAGGGTAAGACTCGTATCAATGTAATAGTTTCCGGCTCCTTATTCGCCATTTCTAGCCTCCTTTTGCAGCTTTATTATAGCCAAATAAACCTAGTAATTTGGAATCCTGGTCAAGTGAAAAGGTCGACACCTGAGCGGGAACTCAACAGAACTCCGAACGACATCGTACGCCAACGCAGTCGGGACTTAAGAATCCAACGATCTGTGATTTAACGAGCACCTTATGTACTCGGGAAGACCCGTAATTTGGCCGATTTTTGAAAAAAAAAATTCCGACAAATACCGGGTATTTATAATTAAAGTTAAACTTTGAAATTTGTATAAAAATAAAACTACCCGACCAAGTGTCATCACACGTTTCAAATGTCTACAAAAGGTCATAAGATTTTAGTTCCCGCAAAAAAAGTTCAAAAATGCACCACCAGCGGAGATGGCGCTGTATGCAATAATGTTAAACGAAATAACAGAGGAAAACATCAGTTGCAGCCGACTTAGGCGCGGCCGAAGTTAAGGCCGAACTGGCAAAACGTGATTTCGAATCAGAAACCGTTTTCCAGTATTCAAACATTATAAACGGGGAAAAGAAACCAATTGGTGTCTACTTCATCGAGTTGCTCAACACACCACATAACAAGGACATATTCAACATGACTGACATCATGCACCTCAAAATCACAGTTACACCATACAGGAAAAACAAGGAACCCACACAGTGCCACAGGTGCCAACGGTACGGTCACGCACAATCAGGCTGTTCAAACCCCGCTAGGTGCGTCAAGTGCGCGGGAGGTCATTTGACCGTGGATTGCCCTTCAAAGGGACGCATGGAGTCACCGAAGTGCGTTCTCTGCGGGGGTGACCACACAGCCAACTACAGAGGTTGTCCTAAGAGACCAACACGAAACAACAACGATCAGACTGACGAACACAACACTCATACCCAACGCAACAACAGGCCCACTCAGACACCAAAACATACCAACAAAGAACAAACGGCTATTGACAAAATAAACAAGGCAAGGCCGCTGATCAAGGCCGCCCCAGTGAGGGCTGGTCTCAGCTATTCAAACGCAACAGTGGCCGGACCCTCAACTGCACCACAACAACACGATGACATTTCAAATCATATTGAGGTTGAGACACAAGTCGAAACCGTCCAACAACAACAACAACATGGGGAAACCCAAAACACACCCACACAGCATACAACAGCACATGAAGAAGAGTGGAGCATGACAGACATCATCAAATTTATACAACAATTCCTTAAGAGCTTCGACTTAAAAAAGATCTTTAACATGATCAAAAATGCTGCTGTTAAATTCATGGCAGCAAAAGGACCTGGGGAAAAGTTAGCTGTGGGACTTAGCATCCTAGAGGAGTTAATCACAATGTGCAGCAATGAATAAACACCACAACACATACAACAAGACATACAACCCCACATTTTACACAAATGTCGGCTTTGCCAACTTAAACGGCCTCAAGAAGCAGATACACGAACTCAAGGAGTTCATCACTGACCACAACATTGACATCATGCTACTGAACGAGACACACCTCAGACCATGTGACAAGGCTAGGATCGCCAACTACACTCTCTTCAGACAAGACAGACTACACAACAGAGGGGGCGGTGTGGCCATTTACTGCAAACGGAGCTTTAAGTGTACAGAGTACATGCTCCCACAACTAACCTCTATTGAAGCTTGCGCTGTTGTGCTTGAGAATGAAAATTTTGGTGAAATTCTTTTCATCTCAGTGTACAATCCCCCAAATTCCAAATTGCTTAACAGCGACCTTGCTGCTCTTCTGAATTCTGGCCTTCCTACTATTCTGGCAGGAGATCTCAACGCCAAAAATACCCATTGGAACTGTAGGGCAACTAACCCCAATGGTATCACCCTCAAAAAATTCATTTTAGACCAGGGAGTAACTCTGGCTGCCCCCGACGAACCCACTCACTTCCCAGGCTATATTCACCATAGACCTGATATTTTGGACATTATGCTCCTTAAGGGCATTCCCCACATCCCCCATCTTAAAGTTCACGACAGCCTTTCCTCGGACCATAACCCAGTGACTTTTACTTTTTATGGCCTCACCCAACCCCCTGAGAAAGTGAAATACAAGACAAACTGGGAGACATTCTACACCAAGTCTGGAGAGAACATCACCATCAACCCTAACATGACCAACGCAGATCTCATTGACAATGCCATTGAGCACCTCACTACAAAACTCAAGCAAGACATTGACAACAGCTCCAAACCCACTAAAACCATCACAGAAGCTAGACTTCCACATTACATTAGAGACAAGATTAGGGAGAAAAACAGACTCAGAAAGGAGTACAAACACACAAGACACCCTCCTACCAAAAGCAGATGGAATGATGCCTGCAGACACGTCAAAACACTCATTGCACAACACAAACAAGCTGAATGGGAAGACACAGTCATGAGACTTTCTACACATGACAACACCGTTTGGAAGATGGCGAAAGCCCTCAAATCCAAGCCACAACTTATCGGCCCTCTTCAAGGGCCTTCCACACTTGTCTACACTGAACACGGCATGGCAGAGCTGCTTGCTTCCAGCCTACACAATCAGTTCTCACCACATCAGACCCCTATTAACATTGAGCTGGTTGACAAAGTTAGTAGCGAGGTAGAAAACTACCTTGCGATCACACCCACTACACCAATCACTCACACAACACCTGAGGAGATCAAACAACTCATCAAAACACTTGACCCCAAAAAGGCTTCAGGCTATGACCAAATTTCCAACACTGCCATCAAAAACATTGACAACAAGGTCATAGTCCACATCACAAACATCTTCAACGCTTGCCTCAGACTACACTACTTTCCCAGCTGCTGGAAAAAGGCCATTGTGATCCTTTTCAAGAAGCCAGGGAAGAGTCCACTTCAACCTAACAACTACAGACCGATCAGTCTATTGCCTTGTTTGGCTAAACTGTTCGAAAAAGTCATCAACATCAGACTACAACACTTCATCAACGAAAACAACATCATCAACACCAACCAATACGGTTTCAGACGAGGACACTCCACTGTCCATCAGGTACACAGAATGGTTGAGATCATTGGACAAGCTTTTAATAACAAGGAAGCTATTGGGGGAGTTTTTCTGGACGTGGAGAAAGCTTTCGACAGTTTATGGCATGAGGGACTCATCAGCAAACTCATTACACAGAACATTCCAAAGACACTCATTCACATCATCCACTCATTCATCACAAACAGAGTTTTTCAGGTCAGAGTCAACAACACACTCTCAACAGTCACAAACATAAGAGCAGGAGTTCCCCAAGGTAGTATCTTGGGCCCCACGCTCTTCAACCTCTACATCAACGACTTCCCCACATTTGACAATTGCATCACAGCACAGTTTGCAGATGACACTGCCATTCTTGCCAAATCTAAACACGGAGACATTGCTTTTCGCAAGCTCCAAACAGCACTAGACACTGTTCAAACTTGGTGTGAGGACTGGCGAGTCAAGATTAACGCTCAAAAGAGTGAGTCAGTCCTGTTCAGAAGACACAAGATACGCAAACATTATGACACACATCTTGAGATCTTTGACACTGACATCAAAAACGGTAAGCACACCAAATATCTGGGTGTCTACCTTGACAACAGACTCAATTTCCATGAACACATCAGACAAGCCATTGGCAAAGCTACTGGAGCCAGTGTTAGCTTAAACCCTATCATTGGCAAACATTCCAACATGACACTCAAAAACAAGCTCACGCTCTACAAAACCATGATCAGACCTATTCTACTGTATGCTCTCCGGCTTGGGCTGCAGTTAGAAAAACACACAGAAACAAGCTTCAAACATTTCAGAACAAAGCACTTCGTAGAATCACAAACGCCCCATGGTTCGTTAGGAACTCCATTATACACAAGGACCTTGGGATTGACACCATTGACACTGCCATTCTCACTGCATCACACAATTACAACACTTCACTACAGAACAGTAAATACGACAATCTCAGGCAAATTGCCAATTACGACCCCATTGTTGAACAGAAGTTCAAACGTCCCAGAACGATCCATCATGACCCTGATTGGTGATTTTTGACTTGATTTTTTCTTTGACATGTCTTCTTGACTTTTTTCTTGACGATGCATTTTGCTCAATTGTTTTTGATGTCCATGTTTTTATGTGTTTTATGTCTTTTATTACATTGTATTCTATGTTGTTATATTTCTATGTTACTAA